>APFE030553510.1:59595-103428 GCA_000404065.3 Pinus taeda
ATGACCGAGTCAAACTTGAATCAAACTGAATGCTATTTAAACAAGAATTTACACTATTAAAAGAAGACTGTACAACATCAATCTGTTTCTTCACATCATCTGTTTTTGCAATATTCATTTCCAAACCTTTCAAGGCAGTATTTGTCCAGTTTATCTGTTCACTGGCTTTTTGGATCCTACCATCGATCCCTAAGGCATTGTCATCTTTCTGGACAAGAGGAATGGCTTTGGCTGCATTAGATTTTTCTCCTAGGATTATCCCTTTGTATGGGGGAAAGGTAGTGGAAGTTTCCACTATGGACCCATCAAGTGCAGTCCACTATGGGAAATAATGGCTATTCCGACAAGAATTTATTACTGAGGATATTTGATAGTTACATATTTATTTTATTTGTTAGGTAATTTGTTTAGTATTTCTTAAAGGTCTTAGCTTTGAGCTAGATGACAAAATTAAAATTCTATCCACACATATTTTTCCTCTGAGATTGTACTTTGTTATTAAACCATACTTAGGTTTAATAATTTGGTTATTTAGTTTATATTTTATTCATATCTAAAATGGTTTCTTATATTAAATTATATATATAATCTAGTTTTTCTTTTACATATTTAACTTTTCAAATATGTTTGTATTGTAATTCTCGCTAGTGTGTGGAATATATAAATATTTTTGAACTATTTTTATATTCAGTGATTTTCTTTTGGGCTTTTACTTGGTTTATTTGTAGAATTATGACAAGTTCTTTTTTCAATATGAAAGAAGCTATATTATATTCAAAGATAATTTATGATAATACACCATCATACAATATTGATATTCATCTAGGGTACCCTGATATGACGTGCAAGCCAAAAAAAAAAAAGATATAGCATGATCAGATCACAAAAAAGGTAACAGATATGGCATGCAAGCCAAGGATAGGATATATCATATTTCCGATTACAGAACTAGATAAATCATAATATAATGAAGATTTTTTAATGTAAACTGAATAGGAAAGCATGATGAGAAAAACTCAAAATGTTGGTTGAAGAAGATAAATAAATATCGGGTACATGATACATACCTGTGATGATGAAAGATGATAGAAAGATTAAGTACCCGGCATTATGAAGTCTTGTATTTGATGACAGACATCTCCCACTGTTATGCTCATATTCCAGAATTCATTTGGGGAAGAAAGTCCTTCCTTTGTGAAGGCATCTGCCATATTGTTTTTAGCTTTGTCAATATGGTGAATGGAATAGTCCATTCGTGATTTACAGATGGAGTCTATTTTGCTTAGCCACCCTGATAGATTTATATTATTTATGATGTGAACAGACTTTACATGATCTATAATAACCTTAGAGTCCCAGAAAATATGCAGCCCCTGAATGTTTAAAAAGTCACAAAACTTTAAGAGTCCAGCCAATGCCATTGCCTCCACTTTGTTGTTTGTCCCTTTCCCTCCATGCCAAAAAATATCTATATACTGGTTCTCCTCTGGAATAATAAAGACTCCACAAGAAACATATCCATCCTGAGCTGCTCCGTCAAAGTAGGCATGATGAATGATAGTGGGATCAACATTTTTTTTATGAAGCTTATTAACTCTGAGATGTGTATTGGGGGAATAATAGGTGTAATACTGGGATAAAATGAAATCAAATACATAGATACGATTTTTTGTTGTTGTTATTAAAGAGGACCATGTTCCTCCATTTCCATATCTCTTAGATGGTAATCGGGAGAATAGGCCTCTAGTCTGCTTTTAACTTACTCCACCATTGAAAAGCTTCTTTAATAGAGGGAAAAGAAAACCTGTTAATACCGAAATGCTTAGTAAGACTCATCCATATCCACTGTGAATGTGGACAGATAAGGAAAATGTGGTAGTTGCTTTCCTCATTTGGTTTGCATAAAGGACATATTGCTGGCCCACTCCAATTTCTTTTTTGTAGATTATCCCACGTGAGATTCTTACTGTGGAAAACCAGCTAAGCAAAATAAATTATCTTTGTATGGCAGCTTGATTTCCAAAAGGTTATGGGGAAAATGTTGATCTGAAGGTCGAAATTGTCTAATTGAAGTTGAAAATATAAATCCTTTACAATAACCATAGTCCTCCCCTTGATTCCCTTCCAGATTAGTTTGTCCTCCTCATCAGTTCTGTAAAAGCCCATGTTTCTCATAGATCTTATAATCTAGTTCCATTGCATAGCTAGTTCGTCATTGAGGTTTAACATTATCATTGATTTCCATATAGGAAGTGGTCCTATCCATCTATCAATGACCTGGTCCCAAAAGATTATCCCTTTTCGCTGAAGTGCCTAAAGTAACTTTTGAGGAAAAGAAGCATCCTCTTCGGCTCCTGCTATCGGATCAAGTCCAATAATAATGTTTTCCCAGTTTGAAAGCTCCATGCCAGGTTTTTTAGAAACAAATGCTCAATTTTCCGAAAACTTCTCCAAATGGTTGATCCATGGGGGAGTCCAATTGTCCCTTGTCTATACCAGAAGGATAATTCTCCACTTTCCATATAATTGACCCTAATGGCTTTGCTCCATAGACTATCCCCCATAACTCCATTCCATAATGATTTGCAAAGGAGTGCAACACGGAATAAATGAAGGTCCATGATGCCCCAGCCACCCAATTTTTTTGGACGAGTCAAATGAGAGAGCTTTGTAAGATGAAATCACCTATGCTCTTGATTTCCCCCCCCAAATGAAATTTGTAGTTAATCTGTTTAATTTGTTTATTATGTTAGTAGGTATATAAAAGAGATGAGCCCATATAACATAATTTGAGCCAGTACTGCTTGTGTTAATATCGCTCGTCCAGCCAAATATAAGCATTTAAATTCTCGGCCCACGATTATCTTGAAATAATGGTCTTGTATCCACGTCCAGTTAGCAGAAGAGTATCCCACAGGTTTTAAATGAAAGCCTATATATTTCAGGCCCTCGCTAAGGGGACTGACTTTTATGTTGAAGAGGTTTATCAAATAAGAAACGAGCTCCACATTAACATCCTCCAGATGGAATGACGATTTTTCATTATTTATATAGAGCCCAATGGCTTTCTGGAACTCTCCTAATAATTCGTGCAAATAGATCCACAAGGCCCAACATACCATTGTCGATAGGAGAATGTCATCAACGAACAAGTTATGAGAAAAGGAAATAGCACTGCAGGTCTTCAAAGGATGGCATCGTTTTTCCTTTATAGCTTTTTGAATATGGAGACTAAGGGAATCCATAACCAAACTGAAAAGAAGAGGGGACAATGATCATCCCTGCCTCAAACCTCTGGCGGCAGGGAAATAGGAGGATGGGATACCATTCACAAGGATAGCATAATTTACATCAACAACACATGCCGATATCTAGTTTGAGCAATTTATATTTAGACCAATTTTGAAGAGAAGACTTTTAAGGAATCCCCAATCTATACAGTCGTACACTTTCCTAAGATCAATTTTTAATAAAGCAGCTTCAGATTTCCTAATGTGCATAAAGTGTAGGAATTCCTATGCTATGGCTACAACCTCATGAATGTTCCTACCCTTTAGAAAACCATGCTGCTCCAGGGCCAAATGGGAAGATAATGTATGTCTCATCCTATCCGCGATGAGTTTGGAAATGATCTTGAAAAGGGTATTACAAAGTGAGATGGGGCGAAAATCCAAGAAGGTGAGAGATTTCTTCTTTTTAGGGATTAAGGCAATATAAGTGGAAGAAATTAAGTGGTTAATTGAGCCATTTGTCCTAGAATCCTCCACCATATTCAGAAGATCATCTTTCAGCAGATCAAAAAAATGAATGAAAAAATCAATAGTCCAACTGTTCGGACTCGGACTTTTGTGCTTTTGAAATGATTTCATGATAGACAAGAGTTCATCCTCAGTGACCTGTGAAAAAATAAGATCATTTTTCTCCTCATCAAACATTATAGGGTAGGGATCAATGCCCCATAAAATGTCATTAATATCACTGCTCCCGTGCCTGTTGTAGGCTTTTTGAAAATATTTTACCGCCTCCTTTGAGATGTCTTCCTGAGCCACCACCGAGGACCCCATCTCATTTTTTATCTCCCATATAGAATTTGATTCCTGCCTACCATTAGCGACCCTATGAAAAAAATTGGTATTTCGATCTCCTTCTTTAAGCCATGTGGCTCTGCTTTTTAGTCTCCAAGATGCCTCTTCAATAGTAAGAAGGCTTTGCTTTTCTTTCTCTAGATTTCTGATATGGGCCCTCTTTTCCAGCGACACATTATTTGAATTAAGACCAATAGATAATCTTTCCAGATCATCATTAATATTCTTTAGAGCTTGTCTATTAGAGATAGCCTTATCCCGCTGCCAATTTTTTACACATGTTCTAAGGGCAGATAAGCGATCCAAAAATGATTTAGAATGCCCAAGGAGATCATCTGAGGAAGAAGTTTTCCATTGATCCTGAATGAGATTATTGAACTGCTCATCTTCTAGCCAGACTCTATTGAATTTGAAAGGATAGCCTTTCTGGAGACCCACCAGATTCCATTGGATGGAGATCGGTCTATGGTAAGAAATGAAGCTCGAAATAATCTTAACAGAGGGGATCCCCAAATGGTCAATCAAAATGTCATGCATGAGGAAACGATCAAGTATCTTTGCTAAATATGCTTCATCTGATTTGTTGTTTTCCAATGTAGGTCCCATTCTCCTAGGATAAACATCAACAAAATTTTGCTGAAGGATAGCATCACAGATCATACTACCCACCTCGTCATTTTTCCTTCCCCTACCCCAAATCTCGTCATTTGATAAGGTGAAATTTAAATCCCCACCAATCAATAGAGAGTCGATGTCTAGGAATTCAGAAGATAGAAAACGCTCCCAAAAGGGAAAGTGTTCTTTGTAGGGGGAATAGATATTTAAAATGTGAAAAGGCCCAATAGAACCTCTAATATAAGGATGAAGGAGAATATCTGCAAAACGTTTGAAAGCCATAGCCGAGATCCATGTTGGATCCCACAATACTGTGATCCCACCTGAGAGACCAGAAGCATTCATCACGACCATATGCCAAGTGGGGAGCATGCATTTAAAATACGCAATGGAGTCCTGGCACCCATGCATTATCTCTTGAATGAGAATGATTTTTGAATTTGATGATCTGAATAGATCTTTTAGAGCTAAAAATTTTGGGTCCGCTCCAAGACCCCAAATGTTCATTGAAAGAGTATTGATCATTAAAACGATTCCCCATGCTTGCTTGCTCTAAGCGGCCCATTATCAGCCAAATCAATGATAGGAATATCAACCAAAGAGAGGTCTCGAAGGTTCAAGTCCGACCTACCCATCCTCCATCGGAAATGTCTGCTCCCCCTATTCTGTTTTCTTAATATTTTCCGCAGAAGATGGGCTGATAGAAGGAGGAGGATTCTGAGGTTTGTATATAGTCAGAGGGAAAAGGTTGAGGGATTCTTGTTTTAGCAATAAATCTAGATCGCAATCAAAAGAGTTTTCCGTGGAGGAATCGGGGGAGTTTTGAGGAGTGACAGCTAAACAAGGGGCCTTCCCTTTTAATTCCACAATGGCTTTTGATGTGGAGGAGGAAGGCAAGAGAGGGGGAGTAGATGTAATCCTCTTAGGTGCAGGAATGGGGTTGTTAGGTGAATGAGGAGAAGATGAAATATATGTAATGTGTGAGGTGACAGGATGAACCAGAGAAGGTGGAGGCATAGGGAGAGGGGAAGGAATAGCTTGATCCGGGCAAGGTTCAGGTGGGAGAGGATTAATAGAGAGAAGCATCCGTCTATCAGATGGAGAGAGATACAAGGAATGTAGAGACCTCGACTTGCCTGGAGAACTGCATGAGGGTTAATTCTCCTTTTGAAGGCTATGATCCGGCCGAATATGCACAAATGAGTGAGATATTTTCAATGATAAACTTGATGTTTTCTTCGGTGAAAAGCTCCGAGTGGGCAAGTGATGAACATTTCCCATGTCCGAGGCCCTGCTCAAATCATTGTTCCTTCTTAGATCGACATCACCCAACCTTAGATCAATAATAGGAGATTTCCTATGGAAGTCCCGCCCTTTTTTTCTAGCACCAGGTCGACGAGGACAGGTCAATTTCAAGTGACCTGTTTTATGGCAAAACGAGCATTTGAAGGGGACTCCACAGAAGTCCAAACACTACTGAATACTTGACTTACCCCATGACACATCAATATACTCCAGAAATCCCCCCCATATTCTTTTTCAATTAGAATCCAAGCGACCCTTTTATCTTTGGCACCAAGACATTTGGGGTCGACATAGATAAACTTCCCAATAGCATTGCCAATATCAGCCAACGACTCCCTTGTCGGCAGTTCAATTGGTAGGCCTGGAATCTTCATCTAGATATAATTATTTTGAGGGGTACTGCATAAGGGACTGAAACTGATGTACCATTTATGCAAGGCAAGGAAGATTTTATCATGAACCCAAGGAATAACAAATATAAATTCCAGATTAGGATCACTAAGAAAGTGGAAGTTGTACCAGTTGTTCATAAGCCTGACAATGATCGGAATGTAACCCAAGAGAGAGTTCCATTTTGAGCCGATCCATTGTCGCATCTGGCCATACTCCATTGAAGGAAAGTACCAGTGACCGACCAACGCTCGCTTCTGAATACTAGCAATTCTATCCAAGAGGAAGGAGCTATCTAAATTGATGGCAGAGGCGGGAGGGGGAGACTTCACCAGACAATAATTTCTTCTGCAAGGAGGTAAAATAGTTCTGCCATCTTTTTGGTCTTGACCTGAGATCAAAACCTAGGGAAAAAGCTTATTTTCTAGAGAATTTTTCCAATCCACATTAGCGGAGGTCCCGCCAAATCTCTGCTCTGCTTCCACGGTGGCTCGCACCATGGCTCACGTGACAGATGCATCAGAATAATATTCCATTCAAAAGATAGAGCGTACAATCTGGACTATAATGGGGAATGACCTTAAAGTAAAAAAAGTAGGTAGAATAGGACAAGAAACCTCCTGAAAATTTATGACGAAGGACAATACATAAGACAGAGGGATGGTATGAAAATACTAAAAAAGAATGTTACAGGGGGCCCGAATGTGCGGGGGATATGATAAATAACTCTCCGGGATTTATATGAGAATGACGGCCTACGGAATCAGGCCCAGTCCCTAAATCATCAAAAACTAACCCTAAACTACAGGATTATGATCTATCTGCAAGGCTCCATTTATGACTTTTATAATAGCTGTATAAGACAACAATACAGAGTGGAGGACAATAGACCAACTTGTGGCAGCTTCCATTTAAAAGGAAAGAGAACCAAATTGTACCATCTTATGTCATTAATGGAACGGACGACCAAAAATGGAAACGGCCTAAGAAAAATCCAAGAAGGGCAAAACTAGGAGAAAATTTGCAGAAGGAGGAAAAACCAGAATAGAGCTATTATGAGTGGCTCGGGAAAATGATACAACAACAATAATAGTGGCTGCATTTACACCACCATGGCCGATTTTGATACTAAAATCAGCACAGGGTTTCGACCATACTACATAGTTTTTAAAATTTGCAAGGGGATTCCAAATTCAATTTAGAAAAAAGGTCCATAGATAGGAGCCTGGCAATGAATAGAACGACATGCAAAGACTTAAGAGCCCCTATAGTACTAGCATGGATTCCAGAATATAACAGAAGCCATAAAATGCAAATTATCGAGATGGCTATTCAACTGAATAACAATCTTAATTAATCATGACCAAAAATAGTGAAACTTTGGTGAAAGAAAACCGAAAATTTTCCATTTCGTTGTATAATCTATAGTAAGTACTTGGAATTTACTGTCTCTACTGTGAAAAACAATAACAAGTTATACTAACCTTCTACCGTAGCAGTCGCAGAGAAACATGAGCACTGTAGTTCATCGCATTGTGAAGACCAGCCTCACATCCCCGTCAAAAACCAGGAAAAATTTAGACACGAGCATGCATCTATGATGCAAAACAGATGAAGGAGCGAAGTCTAGAAGGCATGGCCAGAGAATGATGCAACCAGTATGTGTGATAAACAAAGTTCAATCGAAGAAGATGAAAAAAAACAGGCTTATGGAACCCCTGCGCAGGGATGCGCAGAGGGAAAGGGAATCTAAAACTCAATTACTACTGGGAGGGGCAACTTATAATGAGAGAGTATGTTTGCAAAAGTAACCACGACCATGGAGCAAGGCACACAAACATGCAAAATGAAAAACAAGAGCTAGACAAGTGGAGCATCTTGGACGTGACACAGAAGGTAAGAAAATCAACAAGACTGCCTGGACATGAAAAGCCGACACAAGCGCAAACAGGTCTACCTACTAATGAAGAGCCGACACAAAGCTAACGGACCAATGGGAAATAGCACACCTCTGGGTGGGCGCATTCATGAAGAATGACAGATGCTAGGTGCATGTACAGGCACTCATAGATCCCCTGGTAGGCCGACAAGACTGTGCACATCCCTGGTTGGCTGACATGCAAGAGCTCTTCCCTAGTTGGACGCCATCGTCGTGCTCACTCCAAAATTATGAAAATTTCTTACTCACCAATGTCTCTTTATTCTTTATGGTTTCTTTATACGCTTGCAAATTTGAATCTTGGCATGCATCCATTATCTTTTTTTATATTGTCATCCTTTTTATTTTATTTTTATGCATGCTAGGTTTTACATATTTGATTTCTCTTCAGTTAAATTAATTTTACCAACTTAGTCATTAATTCACTAGTTTGTTCCTTGTATAGTACAATGGAAATTTGTATTGTTTTGTATCCCATTAAAGGTAAATAAAATGATCATTCCTTCATTATATTTTTGTTTATTTTCAAAAGGTTTTATGGTAATGATATTCTAATTATATACTTCTCTTTTGACAGGTAACCCTTTCGGCACTCTAAGGGATGTGTTCCGTTTTCCTTTGACGTTTCTTGTTCAGGTTCACCTATATAGTTCACTAATTACTTCACTACATTCTTTACTAGGTTGGAAATTCCAACCCCTCGGTTTTCACGATCCACATGGAGAGCTTACAATGTCTACAAACCAATCCTCTTTTTATATTTTAAACTTTACTTCTTGAAATGGAAGTATCTACTTATGGCTATAAGCCATTTTTTTTGTAATTATAATATTCTTTTAGGGATGGGAGCATTTGTGTCACGCCCCCAATTCTTTTTTCGTTAAATTGGTCGGGTGCGGCACCGCCTAAGTAGTTAACATTTTTCATTGTTAGCTTACTTTACGAACTACACCTTCAACATTCATTATAAACATGATAACATCATAATGTGTGGAAACCATTATAATAAGACATGATAAAACAACAACTTGAACACAATCATATGCAAGAGAACTTCTTTTATTATATATATGAGAATTTGTACAATAGCCGGGAGCTAGGATCCACCGGCGTTTACATCTGGATTGGGCGCCCACTCATGCAAGAGCACATGGTGGTCAAACCTCAACCTCAACCGAAATACACAATACAACATACAACCGAGTTCCTTATCGAACGGGCGGGCGTGCCCGTGCACGACCCACGTCCAACACAATCCAAGCTCGTGTATACACTTTGGCGGGCGGGCGCCCTTGCACGCCCACCACCCACACCTCCAACCATCATGCGAAGTCTAAGAACCATGCCCGGCACCTGGGCGCATCTCTCGCCCTTTGCTGCGGCTATTCCCCTACTCGCACTTCCCTTCGTTGAAGATCAAAGCAATGATCATTGGTTGAAATGCCAACTCCTTCCGCGCATATATACGCTGCCTCCGTGTAGTACTATGCTCCAGCCGACACTCCAAATAAACCTCCAACCGCGCGCCTTTGAATGATATGTGATGCATTTACATGGTTGGCCTGCCCATGGTGCGGGACCGCCCCACCAGCTCACCCAACATTCGCCATCGCACCTCGGTCGACTTGCCTAAACAAGTCCTCCTCAACTCGCCATATAAGTGGAACTCCATTCTGTCCGTGCATATTAGTATAGCGCCCCATCATTGGTCGCTCCACGCATTGTTTCATGCCTTAATCACATTTGAGGAGCGGGTGGAGCGCGCGCCCAGTTGGTGACAACCGCAGGGCGTTACATCCTCCCCCACTCGAAATCATTGTCGCCCTCGACAATCCGGACTGCCTCAGTATCTTCCATTCATACTTCCCAATCTTCTTCTTCCATCTCCAAAGTGATTCCTCCGATTCCCAGCTCTCCTCTTCCGGTGCATTCTTCCATCTGACAAGATACTCCCATTTCATTTGGTAACCAGTCCCTGTAGTTCTGAAGCTCAAAATCTTCTCCAACTCCAATCCTGGCTTGTCCACAATCCCGGTTGGTCCTCTCGGCGGTTCAACTCTCTTTGGATGATCAACATCAAGTCTACATCTCTTCAACTGACTTATGTGAAAAACTGGATGTTTCATGTGCATATGGTGCGGAAGCTCCAGCTCATAAGCAACTTCCCCCACTCTCTTCTTCACCTAGAATGGTCCCTCATACTTAAGTGTCAGTTTGCTTGCAGTCCCCTTGGTTGGCTGAAACTGCTCCCCGGTAATCCTGAGAAACACCATATCTCCCACACTGAAGTGCACATCCCGTCTTCCTCGATCAACATATTTCTTCATTCTCCTTGCAGCATCGTGCAAGCACAATCGTGCCAACTCCAAGGTCTCCTCCCAAGCCTTCATGAACTTCTTCGCATGAGGACTCCTAAAAAAAGCTCCTGTCACTATGGTATGCGGTGCAACCGGCATCTTCCCATTCACTAACTCAAATGGACTGTACCCCGTCGCAGAACTCTTTTGAATAGTGTAGCTAAATTGAGCAATATCCAAGAGTTCAGGCCAATTCTTCTTATCAGCCGTCATATAATGTCTCAAGTAGTCCTCCAGCAATGCGTAGATCCTCTCGGTCTGTCCATCTACCTGCGGATGGTAACTCGAACTCATCAACGACTCTGTCCCGACTAACTTGAACAATGTGGTACAAAATCTACCTGTAAAACGTGGATCTCTATCCGACATAATGCTCAATGGCATCCCCCAATACTTTACTATGTTCTTAAAGAACAACTCCGCAGTCTACTCGGCTCCACAAGGCATCTTTGTAGGAACAAAGGCAACATACTTGGAAAAACGATCAACCACGACCATGATCCCATTATACCCCTGAACCTATGGTAACTGAGTGATGAAGTCCATCAAGACACTCATCCATGGCCTCTCAGGAATCGGTAAAGGCTGCAACAGTCCTCCTTGCCTCTCAGTATCCGATTTGTCCTATTGACAAATGATGCACGTATGTACATACTCCTCCACATCCTCTCGCATCTTCCCCCAAAAGAATCCTCTCTCCAACAGTGCCAAAGAATGACGCTGCCCTAGGTGGCCAGCCACGGAGAATCGTGGCACTCCTTCAAAAGGTGCCTCCTGATTCCAGATGACTTTGGAACATAGAGTCGATTTCCAAAGAACAAGAGCCCGTCCTGTAGAAAGAACTTTCGTGTCTTCCCCTCCTTTATTTGCTTCACTATATTCTGCGCCAAAGTATCGGTTTCAACACTTTCCTTGAGCTTATTCTGCATCTCTTCTGACATCTGAACCCGACTCCTACTCCTTGTTTCCCGGTCTTCACCCTCCAATGCTGCAAGTTGTCCCTTCCTACTAAGGGCATCTGCTACCGCATTGTGTCTACCCGGTCTATACTCAATAGTCATGTCGAATTCTGCCAAGAAGTCCTGCCAATGAGATTTCTTTGCAGAAAGCTTCGGTTGTGATGAAAAATAACTTGCTGCAACATTGTCAGTCTTGACAACAAATGGCTTCCCAATCAGGTAATGCCTCCATACATGAAGACATTGGATGATCGCAGTCATCTCCTTCTCATGAACCAGATACCTTTGTTCTCTATCCTGCAACTTCCGACTCTCATACGCCACCGGATGCCCATCTTGCATAAGAACCCCTCCTATGGAAAAATCTGAAGCATCAGTGTGTACCTCAAATGGTCTCCCGAAGTTAGGCAACTTCAGTATCGGTGTTGTAACCATCCTCCTCTTCGAGTCATCAAATTCCTTTTGACATTTATCCATCCAACACCACCTCTTGTCTTTCTTCAATAGGTCTGTCAATGCCGATGTCACCTTGGAGTACCCCTCTACAAACTTCCGTTGGTAGTTGGTCATGCCCAAGAACACCCTCATCTCATGGACATTCTTCGGTTCAACCCAGTCCTCGATCGCCTTCACTCTGCTTGGCTCCATCCGTATGTACCCTTGACCAATAATATGCCCAAGGAACGGAATCTCGGTCTTAGCGAACACACACTTAGACTTCTTCAAGACAACTGATTTTCCCTCAGTGCCTCGAACACCATTGCCAAGTGCTTCTTATGATCCTTCGTGTTGTCACTGTATCCACTATATCGTCCAAGTATACTACTATGAACGAATCCAAGTATGGTCGTAGGACATCATTCATCAAAGTGCAAAATGTAGCAGGAGCATTACACAACCTGAATGGCATAACAATGAACTCAACGCTACCATACCTTGTTACTATCGCAGTCTTCTTCTCATCTCCTTTAGCTATCAGCACCTGATAATACCCATGCCTCAAGTCCAGCTTGGAAAACACTCGGGCTTTCACAAGATTTTAAAAGCAATCAGCAGCCAATGGCAAAGGATACCTGTTCCTTACCGTCTGCTTGTTCAATGCACGGTAATCACAACACATCTGTAGCTCATTCGAATCCTTCTTCCACTGGAACAATACCGAAGCTCCATAAGGGGACCTTGAAGGTCTAATGAAACCTGCATCAACTAACTCCTTTAGCTATCGTTTCAATTCCTCCAACTCAGGTCCTGACAATTGATAAGGTTCTTTAGCTGGGGGTTGCTTTCCTGGCTCAAGCTCAATGCTATGGTCCACTGCACGCCTTAGTGGAAGCTTCTTCGGCAGCTCATCGGGCATCAAATCTGCATACTTGGTCAGTACCTCAGAAATATTGGCTGGAACAGGGGTCCCCACTCCATCACCTTCGACCTCCCTTGAACATCACCGCATATGTCTCGATATCTGATTCCTTCATAGCCTTCTCCAAACTTAGTGCAGAAACATGTTGCACCTTGACTTCCCGCCTTTGCCTATGAGTGGGCAAAGTCCAAGTTTGTGACTGTCCAACCAGCACCACCTCATCACAGAAGGGGACAACAATAGCCCTGTTGCCCCTCAAGAAATTCTGTCCGAGTATTACATCGAAGTCGTTCATCTCCATCACCGTGAAGTCCAACTAACCCTTCCAGTCTTTTATCTACACAGGCACTTCGTGTGCCAAACCTGCCACCTTAGCCCTAGAGTTCACTGCCTTGACCTCCATATTCGATGAGAAGATCATCAGTCCAACCTATTTTGCCAACCATGTCATCATGAAGTTATGAGTGGCCCCCGTGTCCACCAAAGCTTGAATGATCTTGCCACGGACCATCAAGTCCACGAAACCCAGACTGTTCATCCATGATTTCTCCATAACTTTTCCCTGCATACATGTCTGTTCTCTGCGTTCATCATTAAGCAATGAATTCACCACCTATGAACCTGCTCTGGTACCACCTGTCACGTCCCCAATTCTTTTTTCGTTAAATTGGCCGGGTGCGGCACCGCCTAAGTAGTTAACATTTTTCATTGTTAGCTTACTTTACGAACTACGCCTTCAACATTCATTATAAATATGAATAACATCATAATGTGTGGAAACCATTATAATAAGACATGATAAAACAATAACTTGACCACGATCATATGCAAAAGAGCTTCTTTTATTATATATATGAGAATTTGTACAATAGCCGGGAGCTAGGCTCCACCAGTGTTTACATCTGGGTTGGGCGCCCACCCGTGCAAGAGCGCACGATGGTCACACCTCAACCTTAACCGAAATACACAATACAACATACAACCGAGTTCCTTGTCGAACGGGCGGGCGTGCCCGTGTACGACCCATTCCCAACACAATCCAAGCTCGTGTATACACTTCCGCGGGCGGGCGCCCTTGCACGCCCACCACCCGCACCTCCAACCGTCATGCGAAGCCTAAGAACCGTGCCCAGCACCCGGGCGCATCTCTCGCCCTTTGTTGCGGCTATTCCCCTACTCGCACTTCCCTTCATTGAAGATCAAAGCAATGATCATTGGTTGAAATGCCAACTCCTTCCGCACATATATACGCTACCTCCGTGTAACACTATGCTCCGGCCGACACTCCAAATAAACCTCCAACTGTGCACCTTTGAATGATATGGAATGCATTTATATGGTCGGCCCGCCCATGGTGTGGGACCGCCCCACTAGCTCACCCTACATTCGCCATCGCACCTCGGTCGACTTGCCTAAACGAGTCCTCCTCAACTCGCCATATAAGTGGAACGCCATTCTGTACGTGCATATTAGTATAGCGCCCCATCCTTGGTTGCTCCACACATTGTTTCATCCCTTAGTCGCATTTGAGGAGCGGGTGGAGTGCGTGCCCGGTTGGTGACAACCGCAAGGCATTACAATTTGTGTCGAGATGTCTTTATTATAAACATTATTCCATTTTAAGAACAATGTTTCAACCTTAGCTACCATTTAGTCCTTCTCCTCTATATTATCATGTATATATTTATATGAATTAAATCCAATCTTTTTATTTCATAATTGTGTTTCCATTTATGCTTCTCGTAAAGAAAAGAATTGCTTGAATATCTATTCTCAAATCTACTACAAATTATATTTCTATTTAGTCATGTACTTCTATATTCAAAGGAGAAGTAATAGTTTTAAATGTATTATTTATTATAGGCTAGTATTTCTTATAATAAAACGTTATTTCGAATTGCATAATATTCTATTTAATGTAGACACACACACAAAATGTCTTCAAACTCGAGGCTTTTATATATATATATATATATATATATATATATATATATATATATATAACCCCATGTTTTATGTTCTAGTTCTAATACACCTATAAAAACTTACTATTATCATTAAACAACAAATTTACTCTTTGTTTTTCTTACTATCAATATAAAACAAAAAAATAATCTCCATTATGTCTGTTTTTCATTGAATAACATTGATAATTTATAACATATAATTTTTCTCTCTCCATAATTAATAATTTGCAAATAAAAACATAACTAGTTTTCTTTTTTCTTTTCACTCCTTAAAAATTTGTAATGAAATATGCCTCACTCTTTTCGTTTTGTATTTTTTATTCAAATTCTATTTGTCCCCTATAAACATCAAATTTCATATAAAGATAGTAACAAATAACTTACTATATTTTCGTATTAGTTGTAAAGAAAACTTGCATTCATTTAATATTGCAAAAGTAAATAGTTTTAGGAATACTAAGAAGATTTCCTAGTTTTATCTTTTCTTTCATCTTCTATCTGTGAATTGACTAATAGTTATTTAAACAAAGAATTTATTGATAAAAGACTACCTACTCATTCCATTTTCCTTCTAGTATTATATAATTGTTCAGAATTGTTAAACAAACATAACACTATTCAAATAACTATTTCCTCTAAACAAAGAAAAGTAAGGCAAGAATATTGACTTGAACAACATATCTAAAAATTAGCAGTTGAGTACTTGACTCCTCCCAGTCTTGATACTATTCCAACTAGTATCCCCCGAGCACGACAAGTTTGCAATTCTCTTCTTGTCTATGAATTGACTAATAGTTATTTAAACAAAGAATTTATTGATAAAAAACAACCTACTCATTCCATTTTCCTTCTAGTATTATATAATTGTTAAACAAACATAACACTATTCAAATAATTATTTCCTCTAAAAAAAGAAATGTAAGGCAAGAATATTGACTTGAATAACATATCTGAAAACTTAGCAGTTGAGTACTTGACTCCTCCCAGCCTTGATACTACTTCCAGCTAGTACCCCCCGAGCACAACAAGTTTGAAATTCTCTTATTGTCTTTGATTTCTTGCTTCTCTTTAGTCTCCTATTTTTTTTAGAATGAGACCAAAGAAAGTAGACAAAAGAATTTTTATCCATTTCCTGTCTACCACTCTTTTGGTGGTTAGTAACTAACTCTACCTCACCAATAGGTGGCAAGGAGTTATCAACTCATTAATGAGCTTTTGTTTCCCACTGCCAAAGATAACTACTTGTCATTTTGAAAAACAATTAATTAGCCAATATCATAATTCCTCAATAAATCTAATCAAAGAGATTAGAAGCATAGGCCTTATTGATGGGTAATAATTATTCCACAATAATTTTAAACATCTACACTTAAAAACTAATTTTCTAAATTTTTTTATTTACAAAAATAAACCATCATAATTATATATTTATAATTAGTTATTATTAATAAAATTAATAATAATTAAACTTTTCAAATTTCTTTCAAACTAATACATTTATCAATGTACACATTTAATTATGTAAATACATCAAGCCAGAAGATATCACACAAAAGTTATCTGTAACTACACTCATATATAATGTTTTTTAGCAAAATATTTAAACCACGAAAATTTTCCATCTTTTACTTAACAAAGCCATTCACATTTTGTGATGATGCTCCCTTAGAGGGTTAGTTTTATTACAAACATATATGCGTCTTTTTCGGCCCCGCAACATTATGTGGATTAGAAATATTCTTTTTGTTAGATATTTGCGGCATATCAGGACCTACGGTTTCAGAGTGTTGTGTATGTTTTGTTATGTTTTTTTCCGTGGAAATGGGCATTCCTTGCTGAAATTGTGACAAGACCGGGACAAATATGGGAAATGCACTTATACATTGTATGTGTTGTGTTAAATGTATTTTATTTAATTTATTTTTGAATATAATGACATAATAATTTTTTTTTAAGGAAAACAACAAAACTATTTACAATACTATAAACATAATTAAAAAAAAAAACATTATTGTTATAAAAAAATTAAAGAATGAAGTTTTTTAGTGACGGAATAAATTGGCTCAGAGACCAGAATTCGATGATTTTTTTTCTTAAATAATCTAACGGTAGGAGTGTTTGAATATTTTTTTGATGGTGAAAATGGATTCAACACCATCAAAAACCCAAGGGCATCCAAAATCTTGAAGTTTGACAATTGTACCTCATATTTTCAAAAATAATTGCCAGATTTTACTCTAAGACCAATTTACTAATTTTACCAAAATCTCACTAGAAAAACCATTATTTTTTAGACCAATTTACTAATTTTTTAGTTAAAAAATATTTTATAAAAACATATGAAAAATAACAAATATTTATAATTATATAATAATGAGAAATAAAATGCAAAACTTTTCTCTAGGTATCTACAACATGTTGAAGGTTGCATCAAGAATATACAATCAAATAATATGAGGTAAGAGCCATAACTCCCTATCACAACAATGATTATTCACTTGTACAAAAACAAATCTAAAATAAAATGGCGTGCTTACCAAAATCTCGCCAAAAATCTATTGTTTTTAAACCAATTAACCAATTTTTTAAATTAAAAATATTTTGTAAAAACATATTAAAAAAAACAAATATTTTATAATTATATAATAATAAGAAATAAAATGCATCACTTATCTATAGACATCTACAACATGTTGAAAGTTGCATCAAGAATATACCATCAAACAATACAGGTAAGAGCCATATCTTCTTGTCCCAACAACGACTATTCACTTGTACAAAAACAAATCCAAAACAAGATGGATAGCAGCGTGGCTGCTAGTCCCTGCCCAAGGAAAAAAGAAACCCCTGTAGCTGCATTCAGACATCCGAGGAATTGAACACTCCGTGGCGGTCATTCAAACAAACCACATGCATGCATTAAACGTGCTTGTTCCTGTATAATCATTTGGATCGTTGGATTACTGGTGTCACAATGAATCTATTTGCTTCAAAGGGAGATGTTGTAGCAGGCTATACTAGTTTTTGAGAAAAGGGAGATGTTGTAGCAGGCTGTACCAGTTTTTCAGATCCAGTCTGCTCATGAAGACAACAAGGCTCCATTTTTATATCACCCGGATATAAATCGATAACAAAGGAGGCCAATTAAAAATCTTTGTAACCCAATTAATTGTGTAAAATGAAGAACTGAAAATCGTATCATAACTCCAATATATGGAAGATGTGAGGAAGCAGTTCGATCATAAAAAACAAAAAAAAAATAAAGACTGAATACAATATCTTGCTACTAACTATTAACATCTGTGGATAACATAGCATCCAGAGTAAATAACATTCATACTGATCATAAAGACATGATACACAACTCCTTTACAATGAAGAAATAACAATGATTTGATTAAAAGAAAACAACATTAGAAAAGTCCAGATTTTCATAAGCATATAGCAGTAGGTTAGGGTTAGATTACTGTGAGATCATCCCCAAGGCATCTGAATGTTTCCCTCCTTAATAGTCTTTTTCTTCTTTTTGTTTTCACTTTTCGCTGTTTGACTCCTATGCTCAGTTACTGCAGCTAGATATGTTCAACAGAGGCATCCCAGGGCGATATATCAAATTTGACTTATCCTCCATAACAGGTATTAGGCTCAAAATATTCTGCAAAATAAAATCAGATTATATCTATTACAGCTTCAGGCAGAAACTTTTTGCGCTATTTTTGACATGTGAAACTACCTAAATCACTATTTCTTAATGCATTTGATTCATCTGATCTCAGATTCAAATGGAAAAGGTAAACCACTCATAAGATAAATTATATCAATCAAATGAGAATGAATAGAAATTATATAAATAAACTGTATGTCGCATTCAAACTACAATCTTATATTGCATGCTGAAACTCATTCTCTTCCTCTTAGTCTTAAGAGAAACTACTCTGAGGAACAAGCATAAAGTAATTAGACAACGAAATCTCCCCACATACAACTGTAAACAGTGGATGCCCAAACCAATACTAATGACTTTCAATTGTCACAACAACACTGGTTTAGAGGTTGCCTTGGAGTGTACAGCATAAAACCCATTTGCCAGCGCCTCATTCAGAAGAATCAATCACAGCTCAAATAATAGAGCAAATCAATTGACACAACTGACTATCAGCTCAAATAATAGAGCAAATCAATTGACACAACTGACTATAGAGGAAAAGTTTTTTAAGGTGTTGAACCACACCTTGTAAGATTAGTACTTGGCAAACATGGCTTTTACTGGTATCAGAATTGACCAAAGCTCTGGTTAGAAACTCATTGGCAGTAGAACCCACTTCCTTAACTCTCCACAACATATTCTCTGATTGCCCTTCTTTGTACCAGAAAGCCAGAGGACCATCCACGAACCAACCGGGTAGTATAAGGTTGACTAATACTTCTGTGAACCTTGGTACTATTGAGGTGGCAATGCTGTATTCAAAAACGTATCTGATCCTTAGTCCCTTCTTTGAGCCATGTGATTATCCAAGGCATCTGAAGTCATGTATCTAATGCCTCTGCTTTCATTATTTTCGGACATGGAAGATTTAATCAACAACTTTGCCCAGTAACCATTTACTGAATTCCAGAAAGTGACTTCCTTACACAAAACTTCTAAACCTAATCTTTTAGATTTGAATGAATTTTAGCACATTTTACACACATTGGAAAAGATTCATCCATATGCATTCTTAAAATCTCAAATCTATTATGCATTCTTAAAATCTCAAATCTGTTTTACAATTTTTACAGAGAAGATATGTACCAATTTCTTAGTTTACCCAAACCAGGTCCTGAAGAATACCATATTACCATCTCCCAAAAGATTTTATACCCAAAGTTCCTGTTACTGTGCTGCCTCATAGAATGCACATTGTCTCCAAAGCATAAGAGTCTTGATTCTCTTTGACAATGAAATCTATCCAAATATTTAATGAAAGACTTCCATACCCAAACTAATAACAATAGCTTCCATTTTCACAGCCTCAGAAAGACAGCAGAGAGGTTGTTTTAATGCCTAGTGAATGTGGTATTGCCCTCAACAGTGATAAAGGCTCCCACAATATCAAACATTGCTCAATTAGTAAACAAAAAGAATGGAAAAATCACTGAAACAGTAAACAACTTTTCTGGCACTTCACTCATCATCATCCCTCATCAGGGATGAAAAGAAAGCATAAATGATTTATTGAGATTGAGAAACAGTGATTGATACCATTGACAAATTTTATTTCTGCAGTGTTGCAATCTCTCTGGTACTGTTTTATTTATGCACTGTTGCAATCTCTCTGGTACTGTTTTATTTATGCACTGTTGCAATCCATCTGGTACAGTTTCATTTCTTTCACGTTAAGATTTAGTTGTTAACTCTCTTGTACGGTTTCATTTATTTATTTTTAAGATTTTGTATTGGTACAGTTTCATTTTTGGTTTTGTTAGGCTCAGATTTTGTTTCACTGGAAACATTTTGTCTCATGTTAATAGTTTGGGAACAGATTTTGTTTTATGTCAGTATTTTGGAATATTAAAACGAATAAATATATTATAATAAGATTTTTTATATTTAGTTTTTAATTTAAGGAATAAATATATAATTCATAACTTGAATTCCTTGCATTTTCATGAGGGATTCTCCTTATACAGATCTTTGGGATTCTCCTTATTCAGAGAATTCAACCGCTACTTCTGAGATGACAGTTTTATCAAAGAGAATGCTTTCGGTGTTCACAAAAAGCATTTCATTTCTTTTTCAATGGATGTTTTTAGCTGGAAAAATTTAAATCATTTAGGGAAAGCTAGTAACAGATCCTACAGTGTGGAATCTCGATGTAGAGTAGGCCACCGAAGGGTAAGGTTTTTGATTTTATATTTGAAGGGATGTTAAAAATAGTAAACGAAATATGACTTTGGGTCGATTTGAATGGTTAGTTCAGCCCATGAAAATGAACATGTACCTGCGATATTTTAGCGGGCAAAATAAATGGTATAATTGTTGTTGAAATTATACATATTGGATTCTGGTAACATAATTGTGGTAATATAATTTTCATAGAAATTACAATTTTGTATGGTTTAACTTATATTTTGAAGATATAAATTAATATAATTTTAATGCCTAGTGAATGTGGTATTGCCCTCAACAGTGATAAAGGCTCCCATAATATCAAACATTGCTCAATTAGTAAACAAAAAGAATGGAAAAATCACTGAAACAGTAAACAACTTTTCTGGCACTTCACTCATCATCATCCCTCTCAGGGATGGAAAGAAAGCATAAATGATTTATTGAGATTGAGAAACAGTGATAGATACCATTGACAAATTTTATTTAGGGTGTAAAATCGTTGCAGTCATGTTCGTCTATGAATGATCATTTTGGAGATGATAATTTTGATGTTTTGTATTCAGAAATTCATAACGCATTGAACTCCATAAACAAAAAAAACCATCAAAGAAAATCCATCACTTTTCCTGAACTTTTTTGACAATTCTCCGGAAGTGGAGACAAAAGCTACTGAAATAGACTTGTAAATTACAATGAACAAATGACAAACCTCCCAAACTAAGTTATTCTTTAAGTGAATTACTAAAATAAACTAAGTTATTCTTTAAGTGAATTATAGTTCTGGTAGTTTTCCTTTTGGTGCCCCCTCCTCAACACAAGGAACTATTTTCTTCCAAAACCAGTGCTTTCTCCATTCAAAAATTATTTCTTCAATGGGTACACCCTTGGTTTCTGGCAAGAAGAGGTACACAAAGGCAGTGATGATACAAATCCAACCCGCAAACAATAGGAAAATCTCGTACCTGAATGTGCATAAAAGAGATAGGAAGACGTGCGCAATTGCAAATGTGAAAAGAAGGTTCACAGAGACCGTTATCGCCTGTCCAATAGAACGTGTTTCTAGTGGGAAAATTTCACTCGGCACGGTCCATCCAAGAGGACCCCATGTAGGGTTAAACATCCCAACATTGTTCGCCTCCAAGCTTTCTATTGGGGTATAGAGGAAAAACTGTTGGTTTATGACTACATTCCACATGGAAGCTTGGCAAATGCCTATTATGGTGGGTTCTCTTGTTCTCTTTTTTTCATTTCATGTATATCTGCAGGAAATCTTGTTCGATTCGTTTCTGCATGGTTGTTTTTTATTTTTTTTACAAAGATAGCCCTTCAATCGCTTGCATATTATGAGTTTCTTATGGATTCCACAGTCTCCCCTATTTAGCTACTGTACCTTTAGGTAATACATAGTCATTTGAAAAAGATGTACCTTCAGCTCCTGTATCTATTTTTTCACCATCTTTATGACTGCAATCAGATTAGATAAACATTGAATAGCTCTAATTTTCAATTTTAGTGACCCTGTCTTGGGCCAAACTTTTGAACATTATGGCACCTCTTTCATTACAAGCATCAAGGGAATTGGCATTATTACAAAGATTTTGGTTGATGTTGTATGTATCAGGTCCCGTCCCCGTATATTGGTTGATGTAACAAAGGTGGATCTGAGTACCACTGTGTTGGGATTCAAGATATCAATGCCTATTATGATTGCTCCAACTGTCATGCAAAAGATGGCTCATCCTGAAGGTATCCATTAGATTATTGTATTACAGTTAACATCCTATTTTGATGCATATATTTTCTGAAAGTGAATCCATCATCTTTTACAGGAGAGTATGCTCCTGCAAGAGCTGCTGGAACTGTAATGGTTTGGGCATCGGTCTTCTCTTTGTGGGATCGATCTAATGAATGTTTTAATTTCCTTCTAGCTATTAAGGATTTAAGAAATTATAATGATTTTGGATTTTGAAATAGTTTGTTGTGTTGATAAAAATTGAGGCTTGGACATATTTGTTGTAGACGCTTTCTTCATGGGCTACATCAAGTGTTGAAGAAGTTGCTTCAACTGGACCAGGTATTCGCTTTTTTCAACTTTATGTAAGTTTATCATTTCCACCCATATGATTGTCTTCCCATGTTTTCTGAGATTTAATTGAGTTCATATCCATCCAATTGTATTATAGGGTCCTAAACCAATGGTAAGATTAGTTATATTGCATTGGGTTTACTAAATGTGGATGTATGAGTGGTGTTAAAATTTAGACGTCATCGCTGGCAGGTTTACAGGAATAGGAATGTTGTTGCACAACTTGTTAGAAGAGCGGAGAGGGTTGGTTTTAAGGCAATTGCACTGACTATGGACACACCTCGACTTGGGCAAGGGGAGTCTGACATTAGAAATAGGTAGTGAAAATTATTTCTATTTTAGAATTGCTGGCAAACTCAAAGAATCCCAAATAATTTAACACCTCACAGAAAGTTGATTCCTATTCCTAAACTTCTCGTTTTCACTTTCAAAGTTATATTTCTTGAAGTTGGGACCAAACTCTATATTCTAGCTCTCCTTGCTTATGTAGAGATGGGGATCTTGTATAATTGCTCTTTAGTTCTTTGATGTAACAACCTTCGTTCACATCTATGATGCTTCTGCCAAAAAAAACCTGCAGCTTTCACTTTCCTTCATTTTCTTATTCCTGGTGTTTGTATCCTTTTGAAATATAGAAAAGACTTTCAAGGTCTACAGTTTCATACATGGTCATTCTAAAAGGCATGGAGAAATCAGCCTCACTGGTGATGGCTTCAATTTCAGGGACTTGAGCAATTACCAAGCCAGTGGGATACTTCTGAATAAGCCTGCAGACTATTTGGAATAATAGCAAATGAAAATTCACTATAATATGAAATGCCACCAAGGTTAGTTGATAACAATCTAGCTCTCAATAAAAATCAGAGCATTGTGAAATTCTTTTAGGATCAGAAGCGACGCTAGGGTTAGAAAAAGCATTTAGCACCTATAATGTATCAAACTTAAAATAAGTCAGAAGTCTCCATTTTATCTGGGATTCCTCTTTGTTCATCCCTTGTCTGACAGTGAAGTATCTAATGTTCTGAAAAGTCTCATTGTGATATCCACTCATGCATGCTAGACAGTAAGGCACACCTCTGTGTTGAGATTCAATTCTGGATCCATAATTGTTTTTGACTTCTATTGATTTTTCTTTGTAAAAAATGTAGATTCGCACTGCCTCCATATCTTACCTTAAAGAATTTCAAAGGTTTGGATCTTGGGAAAATGGAGAAGGTATGTGTTCCATTTCATGAGTTCTTTAAATAGAAGGATGTTGTTTTTAGTTCTTCCTATATTCAAGGTCCAGACTTCTTCCTTAAGTTGGTTTTTTCTTGCAGACAGCGGATTCTGGATTGGCATCATATGTTGCAGGTCAAATTGACAGATCATTGAGTTGGAATGTTTGTAATAGTCCTGGTAGAGGGATATTTCAAATAATTCTTCAGTATTGTGTTTGAATAGAATGAAAATGGATAGAGAAGCACCTCGAGAAATCTTGGGGTTGAGTTCCTGCCTTTGCTTGTAACCTTCTGAATCTCAGAAAAATTATTTGTGATGAGTCATATTATGATTTACATCTTCAAGAAATACTTCATATCCTTTTTCAAGAAATACTCTATATCCTTTTTCCAATTATTTTGGTTGTGGCATCACATGGGCTGTGTTGTGGTTACTCTCCGATGCCCTGTCATTGCGTTTCAGTGGTTGTTCTCTCTAATCTCGATGTGATTAATTGGTTGAAAAGGCAAAGACCAGTTGTGGGCAGCTTCTTAGCTATTCACAAGTTCATCTGATCTTAGTACTTTTATATCAATACAAATATGAGGTCTCTGTTTGCTTTTAAAAATAAGAAATTGTTATGGTGCAACCAATGACTATATGGTATCGTTTGTTGCTTGCAGTCTTGCCTATTGTGCTAGACATCACGAACACTCCAGATGATTCTCAAGTTATTTTAAAGGTACGCTATCTCATAAAAATTATTGTCCAGTGCTTATGACAGTAGGTGGTAACATAAGTCTTGTCATAGATGTTTGATCCAGCTTTAAGAATTATGATGAATATAATCCAATCTTGCAGCATCCAGACCTATGAATAGTTATGTTTGGTTCGACAGTAGATTTTAATATATGTTTTTTTTATGGAAACAGGGAATTTCCACAGACCGTATTCTTAATTTATGTCGATTATTAGCTATGAATGTGGGGACATGCCGTGTGACCAACTATTCTTTATCCCATGAGGTAAGAAAATCAGTAGTTCAGAAGCTCATTAAATAATGGGGTTGTTTGACACGCTGGTGGATTGCAATTGACTAGTTTTGTTCAAGATATCAAATTCTAAAATATTCCCAGAATTTATTATCAAATTAATTTCGATTCCATAACCCTAACATGTAATTGTGTTTTTTCATATAAATTCCCATCAAATTAATTCAATCCTATGAACTTAAATATGTTTTTTCATATTATGGTGATTGGAAATTGCAGGAAGAAGAAGATTTCTATGAGGAAGCAGCAACGGAGGAGGTCAGAGGGTAGAAAGAAAGCTCCTACTGACCATTCCTTTCAATTGTTATGTTCAGTAGGTCACATAACATAGAAAACCTTCAAAGAAATCGAATGTACTGTCGCATCAAACGCAAGAAATTCTGAAATAGTGTTTATTGGGAGTATATCATTCTGAAATAATGTTTATTGGGAATATATCTGCATCTTTCCTCGCCTATGACTCTCTTTTAGTGTCGCATCTAACACATAAATTCTGAAATAGTGTATCCACATGGTTCCTGGACTATGACTCTTTTTGTGTGGTTTGATGTTTATCTTTTCTACCAATCATTGAAACTCTTCATGGAAACGTTGTGATTTCTCTTGTGATTTCTCTAGAGACTATACAGAATGGATTTCCGCACTTTATGCCTTATGACATTTTCTTTGCAACATCTGGTGCAAATGCTAGTTTATAATTATATAATAATAAGAAATAAAATGCATAACTTATCTATAGACATCTACAACATGTTGAAGGTTGCATCAAGAATATACCATCAAACCATACAGGTAAGAGCCATATCTTCCTGTCACAACAACGACTATTCACTTGTACAAAAACAAATCCAAAACAAGATGGATAGCAGCGTGGCTGCTAGTCCCTGCCCAAGGAAAAAAGAAACCCCTGTAGCTGCATTCAGACATCCGAGGAATTGAACACTCCGTGGAGGTCATTCAAACAAACCACATGCATGCATTACACGTGCTAGTTCCTGTATAATCATTTGGATCGTTGGATTACTGGTGTCACAATGAATCTACTTGCTTCAAAGGGAGATGTTGTAGCAGGCTATACCGGTTTTTGAGAAAAGGGAGATGTTGTAGCAGGCTGTACTAGTTTTTCAGATCCAGTCTGCTCATGAAGTCAACATTGCAAACTTGCAGGTACAAGCAAGGCAACAACAGCATGCATAGAATGAGCTAGAGATGGTCAGTGTTCGTCTGGAGGACCTCTGTACTGAATTGAAGGAAGGAGGTTTATCTAGACTAAAAATATTTTGTCCCTTCTTGTCCATCAAAGACTGTACCTTCCGCAATCAAATCGTACCATCGAAGACCGTACCTTCCAATCTCAGCTCTCTGGTATGCCTAGATTCTTAGGTTTGTACTTGTCCCTCACATTGATCCAAAGATTGCTCTGTACTTGTATAATCCAACGGGCTTCCAAGTTCCAGCAACAAGCAGAGAAAGAATAGGTGAACCTAGGTTCTATAGAATCTCTCTATTGGTTGTATGGTTGTTCTTTTTAGGCCTCTCCTGTAAGTTTTCGGTTTGATCCCAGGTGGGTAGCTTCCGAGGGCATTTGTTTTCAAGGATTGGGATTCAATCATATGGAGGGTTGCTCGTCAGATGAGGTTCTTAAGGCTCAGCTGGATTTCCCCGCTTCCTTCATAATAGGTTTTCTCTCGATGTTCCAAGCAAAGTATGGCTGCTAGGCTTGAGAGCTGATGTGAGTGGGAGACAGGCCTTCGAACCTCATTTTGATTCAATGCATAATGGTACGAAGGTGGTTCCTGCAACCCACCAGGAGGGTAAAACCCTCCCAACCATGTTTCTCCAGAGCGCTCTCTATGCCAGAGTAGAAGAAGGCTATAAAGGAGAGCCAACTTAAATAGACTACCTGGAGCACGGAAAATAGACTAAGATGGCCCAAAAATTCATCTACGGTGGCTGGTAATGACAAACTCATTTTCCTTTGAGGTAAGCCAAGGTAAGCAATCATAAGTGTAAAATCAAGACCCCTCACACACACCTGCCTGTGTAAGGACCTATCTTCCGGCAATGAATGCCTGTGAATAGAGGCGAGAATAAGAAGGGGCAGATGATGAGATAGGTGAGATTAGTTTGGGCAAGACCAGTTTGGTCGGACATGCTTGCATGTTATTACGGCCACCATTATAAAGGGAACCCATGAAAGGGAACAACCATTATCGAAGTAGGTAAGTGACCTGGTCAATGTCCGTATTTGTTCTTCCTTACTGTCTTACCGTATTTGTTTGGGGGGCTTTGTTTCCAGCCATCTCCTTGTGCTGCATTTTCTTGTTGCCACATCTCTCTTTGTTGTCTGCACATCTTAGGTCGGTGGTGGATCCGTTATAACATGTAGGGATGAGTTTTTGGTTTATATGAGGAGTTGTCCTTCTTTTCCTTTCTTATTAAGAAGAGTTGTTGGATTGGTGCTTCCTTAAGCTGCGTGCTTGCCGGTTCATGGGTGGGGGTTTGAAGAGAAAGAATTTCTCCTTTGCATCAATGTCCTTCGTAAAGCATCCTCGGTAAGTCCAAGGATCCTCTCCGGCTTGACCAGTTTAGTGTTGCAAAAAAATTACAGGAATATACAGATGTAACCAAAATGTGCGAAATTTATGTTCACTAGAGTGATATAACAAATTAACTTAGAAGTTCACTGTGAAAATACAGAAATTAGACATTGAACAACATAATTAGAAGCATTAATGGGTCCTTATGGAAAAGATGGAAGCCAAGTTGTGAATTAATTTTATGTCTTACATCTATTTATCATATTGATTACTTGACAGGCTAAAAGACCAGATCGAACATGCGAGAATTTTAGCGGTTGGCGCAATAGTTTTCTGGCTTTTGGTCTCCATAGTATAGTGGTCTTCTTAATAGTTGATTGATTTGAGAAAAAAAATATGTTTAAAATATCTTCAAAGAACTTGTATCAACCAACATTCAATCTACTTTCTGTTCACTACAGGCATTGAACAAATTACTTGGAAGTTCACTGTGAAAATAGAAAAATTAGCTAGGGAGGGGTAGGGTTTTGGGGATGACTAGAAGAGATGGTCTCTACAATGGATATAAATCCTTGTGTTGCAGCAGCTAGTATTGTGAGATCGGGTCGATCTGAAAAACATAATCAAACACAAATTTGATAGGGAAAACTAGGGAACTAAACACGGGCCACCACTGTGCCTTGATTGATACAACAATATTATTGATGTTACACCCAAACATACTGAAAGACCAAATGGAACATGCAAGAAGTTTAGCTGTGGCACAATAGTTTTCTGGCTTTTTTTCTGTTTTACATTTGGCAAAAATTTGAGGTGAAGTCAATTCTAGTACTGAAATGAGCTTGATTGCCATGTAATGTAATGAGTTGAGATTAATAAAGAAGAGAAATGGGAAGGATCAATTTGTAATGTACACATACCTTGTATTCAAACTGGCATAGAGCAACCAAGGGGTAGCCATGGCTAGAAAATAATGGGTTGCCATTACCGAGGGAGAAGACATATGTCTCGCACCAAAACAACTAATATGCGTTAAATATTTCACAAATATCGTTGTGAAGCAAATCTCAGAGGCACATTCTTTCATTTTTGAAACTGTGAGTATCACAAGAAGGAAGAAGCATGACAGGTTGGTATCATGCTTTAAATTTGAAAACACATTGATTTTCCTTTGAAAATGGATTATTATTGCTTTAGTGTCCCTGTTGGCTTGTTGGATGGGTGGGATTTTAGGACATATTCCACGTAATTTTCTGTTGCCGGATCAAAATTCCCCGAACGTCTCGCTTTGGCGTTTTGCAAGTAGAGCCAAGGTAGGATTGTGTTGGGTTTCAGGGAAAGCTAACGTGTCCAATGCCCATAATCAAACCTGGGCTAGTTGCAGTACAATACCACATCGCTACTGGCCCTAAACTCGTTTGAGTGGCATTGTATTACATTTTCAGGAATGATTGATCGACTTCCTTTTTGATTTGTTTAGTTTCTAGTTTGAACTCACAACATAGTGTTGTAGACTACCA
This sequence comes from Pinus taeda, assembly GCA_000404065.3. NCBI lineage: Eukaryota > Viridiplantae > Streptophyta > Pinopsida > Pinales > Pinaceae > Pinus > Pinus taeda. Next base: position 88,843 of record APFE030553510.1, read on the forward strand.
CTGAATGACCATATTGTGGGCAAACTTTGTTTTCGAAGCTTTCACAGATTTATTTGAAAGTGTTGGCAATTGCGATGAAGATCAGCTCTGAAGAACATGGTTCATGGAGCAGGAAATCGATTTTTGGTTTTATTATGTGGACATTTTCCTTCGATCACCAAGGGCACATATAGTCATTGATTGGCTTAAAAATAGGACTGAATAAAGTAATATTTTTAAAAATAATATTTAGTTTTTTTTGAAATTTTAATTTCCCTGATAACTTCCTCATCATTTTAAGAGAGGGGTACATTTCAAACTGAGCTAATTTTGTGAAATATTTGCTTGTTCACGCACAAAACATTCTCCATTCTCCCTTAGCGTTTACTACTATCAAATATTTTTCATAGGTTCCTGGAACGGCCTGCAGCTAAGGATGGCTATGATATTTAATTTTGGATAACCACTCTCATAAAATGGTTTTTTTTGTAATTGCTAAATGATGTTACCTGTGAGATGTATGAACAGGTGTCAAGATGGGAAACACCGAATGTTATAGGGAAGCAGTTATCAATTCCCGCCAAAATCCCTGCTTCAAGTTATATTGAGACGACCATCCATAGTCCTATGCACCGACCTACACCTGTTCCTATGCAGAGTCTTGTATGGTATGCTACTCTGTTCTAATTTTTCATGATAATAGACAGACTTAGAAATAGCTTCTACTATGTGAGTAAGCGTCAATTCCTCAGGCTAAGCATGGAGAGCTTTTCCCTCATGGAAGAGGAGCCTTGCCAAAACGATTGGTGCAGGAAAGTTCAGACTTGGATTTGGATGTTTTGGAATTGGTCCAAGGTTGGGTTGATCCTTTCAGCAAATGGGCAAGGCAAGGTCGTTGTTTAAGATTGCCCATTTAAGATTCCAAGAGGGCAGTGCTCATGGAGCTCGAGCTTTGAAATAGAGTAAATACTAAATATTTAAGATTTTTTTGTGTTTATTGCAAAGCTTTTGAATGTTACGTTTGCTACAAAATTATAAATATGAAAATTGATAAATATCATAACAAAGGATGCATTTATTTCTTACTAAGGATTTGTTTTCTATTTGCAGGATTTGTTGTTCTTGATTTGTTTCCTATTTGTAGGATTTGTTGTTCTTCCTTCTGTTCCTCTGTCCCTCATGAGTCACTCAGTGCAATGCAAATAATAGTTGGTGCAGACAGTGCAAATAATAGTTGGTGCAGATAGTTGAATCGGTTCCTTTGTCCCTCATGAGTCACACAGTATAGATGGTGCTAATAGGTGATGGAGTGACATAGTCGAATGAATGAATTTACATGCAGCTTACAGGCAGCAAACAAAATTGACAGGCATGCCAGTAAAGTCGGTTTCTCTCCAGCAAACCACAAAAAATAATTTAGATAGGCCTATCAAGTAAAAAAAATTGACAGGCATGCGAGTAAAGTCGGTTTCTCTCCTGCAAGCTTTTCCCTCTCCTGTTGCTGGCTCTGAAACAGGCTATGCCCCTGTGGTTAGTTATGCTCCTTCGGTGATCGGTGATGTGAAGGTCTCTTACTATAAGGAGTCGGTATCTCCAAAGTCTGCAACGAATCATGTCCTAAGCCATTGAATGTATTCCTCACTATTGAACGATACTGCCAAATAGAAAGGATAAGCACGGGTTTGTTCGATTTGGTCAAGGTTCTTCCCCTACAGCATAAGTGGTGAAGCCTAATGAGATTGGGATAACTCGTTTATCTAAATAATTTGGACAGGCCATGCAAGTAAAGTCGATGTTGACACGATAGGCATGGTTTGACACGGTAAGCATGACATGTCTCCAACAGTCACATTATCTAATACCCCATTGTTCATGAGGTACCATTTAATGCTTTCGATTAATACCAGTATTATTATCTAATACCCCATTGTTCATGAGGTAACATTTAATGCTTTCGATTAATACTAGTATTAGTTTACCAATTTCAAAATGCCAAGCAAATGTGAAGCATGACGTGTCTCCAACAATGACATTATCTAATACTCCATTATTCAGGATTTACCATTTAATGCTTTCGATTAATACCAGTATTAGTTTACTAATTTCAGAATGCCAAGCAAATGTGAAACAAAGATATGGTTTGGCCTCCCCCTCCCCGCCTCAGGAAGAGGCCAAGGAAGAGGCCAAATAAGATAGGATTAATACCAGTATTAGTTTACCAATTTCAGAATGCCAAGCAAATGTGAAGCAAAGATATGGTTTGGCCTGAAGCAAAGATATGATTTGGCCTCCCTGCCTCAGGAAGAGGCCAAATAAAATAGCGAAAAAAATACACTATCAAATATGCAGTGTATTTCTAAAAACTTTGCTCATTTGTAATTTTTAATAGCTTAAATCATTTGTAATTCTTAGTAACTTAAATTAATGTTAGAAGGCCATATTTCGATTACTATAGTCCCTTAGTAGCTTAAATTAATGTTAAAAGTCCACATTTCGGTTACTATACTACCTGAACTAATAAGATGGTGTGCCCCCACACTTTTTTAAACTTGCTTGAAAGTTCATAAGTTGAAAGGACAATTGTAAATGGGACAATTTTACAAATTAAAAAAGAAAAATGAAACTTTAGTAGTATAAAACCCCTCGGGCAAGGTCAAAGTTCGTAAATATGAAATTTCATAGGAGATTGGAGATTCATGTAATATTAAAAGTATTTCTTTTTAGAGAAAGTATCATTTTGTAAAAGGAAACAAGGGAAAATAGGTCCGTGATAGTTTTGTGAAAAAGAATGGAAATGTTTTAAAGGTTAAGTAATAATGAGTGGTTTTGAAGTAGGAAAATATAATTACCAAAAGGATAATTTTGTAAAAGGATAAAAAGGAAAAAAAAAATTAAAGGTTGAATAACAATGTGAGTGGTTGGAAGTTTAAAGATTTTAAAAAGTGAGATTGTTTTTTGTTTTTTTTGTTTTTTGTTTTTTTTTAGAATTATAATTAAAAAAAATAAGGAATGAATTTTTATTTAATATTCATGCATTTAATGATGGAAATCATAATTATAAATTTAAAGATTATTTATGGTATAAAGATTTTGTGTGAATTTATTTTTATATTTTTGTATTGAAATGAATGAAAAAATGTTAATTTATATTATAATTATTTTCATATAATTTATAATTGTTTTTATTAATTATATTATAATTATTTTTATGTAATTTATAATTGTAATTTATAATTGTTTATGATGAATAAACAATTTATTTATTATTTTTGGGAAAAAAATATTTATTTATTTATTTTTAATTAAGGTTGATGTGGAAATTATTTTTATATTTTATATGAAGAGTATGTATGTTTGAGTTTCTATATACTAATTATTCTAAAAAAAATATGAAACATTTACATCAAAAAAAATATGAAACATTTCCATCAAGGCTTATAATATTTTTGGGGAATTGTATCTAGGTGGGGAGGATCTCAATCATTCCTCTTAACTACTCGAAATAAACTCAATTAACTTGAAATATTTTTTATATTCTTGTGTATTGTTTTAAATTATGTGTATGTTTAATATTTAGAATTTATTTTCATTTTATATAACATAAAATTAACAATGATCATTGGAATATAATTTGGACAGATTCTTTACTTTAAACGGACTCGAAATAAACTCAATTAACTTGAAATATTTTTTATATTCTTGTGTATTGTTTTAAATTATTTGTATCTTTAATATTTAGAATTTATTTTCATTTTATATAACATAAAATTAACAATGATCATTGGAATATAATTTGGACAGATTCTTTACTTTAAATGGTGAGAGGTTTAATTGAGACTTTTCCTCCAAAATAAATTTATGATATAAATGCTAAGACATTTTCCCTTATCAACCTATAATCAATTCCCTCTTATGTTGTAAAAAGTTCCTTTTAACTATTTATTCTATTTATTTCATTGCCATGCACAAAATTTTCACTAACTTTTCAATCTATACAATTTTTTCTAACATAAATCCCCAATATCTCCAACTAAAAAATTACAAAAGAAACTCCCCAAACTCCCCTTTTTCTTTAGACAATGATGTTTCTTTATCATGGAAATTTCGCAATGAGTTAAATCTTTATGCTAAAATAATTAGAAGTATCAATATTAAAAAACAAAGAACAACATCCAACTGGGGTCTTGATCTTAACCTTGGCATAAAATTAATCATAAATTCAACATTTTATTAGCCATTCCATTCAACTTGAAACATGTATATACCCTCTACAAATCATCATATTTTATGGGAAGATGTGTAAATAAATTTCCATCAAGTCCTAGAAATATATAAGATATCATAGCAATTTACTTATTATATGTTTTGGAGGTTTAGGCATATTTTTTAGTCAAATTTGTCTAGAATCTGATAGGGATTTGTTGAAATCACAAGTTTGAGATGCGAGTTTTCCACAATCCAAATATCCCAGGAGTTTTTCAAGTGTTGAATCCATACATGTAGTCAAAAACACGTTTTAAATAACAAAATATCACAATTTAACCAAAAATTGATTTACCAAAATCCAACCAAAAACTCTAAAATATATAATAGTTAGACAATGTCTTCCATTGCAAACAACTTTTTCTTACTTCAAAAACTCCATTTTTTTTTGGAAATTGCAGCTCTTAACCTAACTTCCACACAAAATTATTATTTTGGTGTCATGCACATTTTATGGAGAGTTATAAACACTTTATGAGGTTCCCCCCATTTAAAGACAACAAATTTTTTTACTAGATATTGAAGGGGTTTGACAATCTATGGAAAACAATTGAGATAATACATCTCACAAAGTTGATTTTTCCCATAAAAGATTGCATCAACTTTTTAGTATTAGGAGGATTCAAATATTTTATAGTTTGTGTCCTCTTTGGATCAATCATAATACCATCCTTTGAGACAATACACCCTAAAAGTTTACCTTATGTGACTGCAAAAATCGACTTTTTAGGATTTAGGGAGGTCCCAAATTTCCTACACATTTCAAACACATCCTTCAAATGTTAAGTGGTCTAACCTTCATTTGGGAAATACAGTGACATCATCTAGATAAATGGCTATAGATTCATTAATAAACCCTCTAAAAGCTATGTCCATTGCCCGCTAAAACAATGCCCCAACACTGATAATTCCAAAGGGTATCTTTTTATATGCGAAGGTACCCCATGGAGTCCTAAAGGAAAATTTTAGCTGATTAGTGGGGTTAACGAGTATTTAGTTATATCCCGAGAAACCATCGAAAAAGGACATCATCTCATAACTTCAGATGCACTGAAGGATTTGTTCCATGGGCGAAACCATGTAGTGATGTTTTTTAGAGGTTTGATTTAAGTTTCTAAAGTCCACGCATAGTCAAATATCACTGTTATTTTTCCTAACAAGAACTAGATTAGTGATCCATTATGTGTGTCACACCGAAAAAATAATCTTAGGTGCTGCTAGGAGTTTCTTTAGCTCTTGTTTTACCGTTGACTCAAGATTTGGATGAATTTTTCTAAGCTTCTATTGAAAAGGATTTGTTTGGGATTTTATAGGAATAGTGTGTTGCACAGTGTTTGGGTCAAAAGTTTTGAGATCATCATACGTCCAAGAAAATACTTCTTTGTATTACGTGAATAGGTTGATGAAATCAACTTTTTCTTTAGGTGAACAATTGACACATTGGGGGTTTTCCTTAGTTCCCAGGTTTATGATTTCGATTGACATGACATAACTATTAATTTTACAATTTATTTTTTTAAATCTATCATGCAAATCATAAAGATTCTCTAACCTTACAATAGATCTAGGGGCAAGTTTTACCATTTTAAGAAGCTCATCAAACGATAATTATTTACTATTCTGCGAAAAGTTTTGTAGGTTTTGTTCATGTGTGACCTCATCGATAACAAAGTCTTTAAAAGTGTCCCCCATTTGCAAAATATCAATTATTTTCTTGTCATCATCAAATACATGCCAAGTAGTAAGATTATCACGTATGGAAGGTCTAAAGAGTAATTCTATAGAAAAAGCATTAGGCTGAAAATTATTTATAGGAATTAATATTGAAGCAACATTTGTCAATAGATCAACTTCTTGATTAGCAGTTCTAGGTATAGATTCAATATTAAAAGCTAAAAAGTTTGAAATCAAATCCCATACCTCATGTTGACAAACCTTTAAATGAGCTAAAAGGAAATGTATTAAGTTTTTTACATGTCTAATTTTAATTTCAGAATCTTCAAAAACTTTTACGCACTTAACTTGTAGGTCAAGAGCTTTATGTAGCCCTTGAAACAATGCTTCATACTCTACAACGTTATTATTGAATCGAAACTCAAGTCTACATGCAATGAAAACCTTATTACCTTTTGGATCAATACATACATAACTTGCACCAGCTCCTTCCTTTGATTTAGAGCCATCAAAATAAAGAGACCAAACTTGAGACTCATGAGAATTAGAGATATTACTGATATCAATATTTTTGTGATCAAAAGTAACAACCGCTTTGACTTTTTCCAAATCTGATTGTTGTTATAAATATGAAATTATAAAAATATGTGTAGTAAAGTTACCAATGAAAGAGTTAATGGTTGAAAAATCACTTGGTTTTACTGGTTCATTGGTGTCATTGAGATAAGTGATTATATGTTTCATATAAGGCTCCATATTAATTATGAATTCATTGGGTTCCCTTTTCCAGAGAAACCACAATTGAGTCAAGTCACTGTCCATGAACTCTTTCAAATTGTTGCAGCCAATCCCTGCAAAGAAATAGTCCATAAACTTCAGGGATATTTGCAGTTACAATGTCAATTATTTGATGGACTCTACCATTAGCAGAAAATATGATCAACATATCAAGTAACTCACCAATGACCTTGACAAAAGATCTATCTAATTGTACAATTTTTATGTTTGATTAATTCATTAATTCATGCCAGGGGAGTATGGGTATCATCTTGTGTGCACACTCCACCCCCCACCCCCCACCCAAATAACTTCTCATTAATTCATGCCAGAGGGGATGGGAAACATTAAGTTTAGGGCTTGGTTTTTCAAGGCACGTAAACAAGCTCCTTCATACAATGGATCCATAAGTCATCCCCTCCTTTAGTCGACCATCTCAAAAAAATGATTTTATTTGTTTAAAACATATTTCCTCATCTAATTCATGAACAGGGCATTGTACTAAGTTCCACAATCATTTAGTCTCCTACTGCTATCGTTCCAATAGCTCCATGATCAACAGTTAGCCAACATCTCTCTCTCTCTCTCTCACTCATGTCACTTCTCATTAATTCATGTCAGGGAGGATGGGCACCATCTTGTGTCACTTCTCATTAATTCATGCTAGGAGGATGGGCACCATCTTGTGTCACTTCTCATTAATTCATGTTAGGGAGGATGGGCACCGTCTTGTGTCACTTAACTCATGCCAGGGAGGATAGGCACCATCTTGTGCCACTTCTCATTAATTCATGGCAGGGAGGATGGGCACCATCTTGTGTCACTTCTCATTAATTCATGCAAGGGAGGACGGGTACCATCTTGTCACTTCTCATTAATTCATGCTAGGAAGGATGGACACCATATTGTGTCACTTCTCATTAACTCATGCCATGGAGGATGGGCACCATCTTGTGCCCCCCCCCACAAATAACTTCTCTTTAATTCATGCCAGGGTGGATGAGCAACATTAAGTTTAGGGTTGGGTTTTTTAAGGCATGCAAACAAGCTCCCACAAATAATGGATCCATTAGCCATCCCCTCCTTTAGTTGACCATCACAAAAAATTAATTTTATCTATTTAAAACATATTTCCTCATCCAGTTGTGGCTCCCACACTTGCATTACAAGGTCATATTTAAAAAAAGAGAGGATAAAATGAAAGGGTTGTCACAGACGTTCCTCCTCAGGTTGTGGCAATAGCAAAGAAGAGTGTCCTTGCACTAGAGCCCAAGCAAATGTGGAGGATTTAGCTCGTCACTACTAGAAGTGTACCTTGTGGACTGCTTAAGATGAAATAGAATTGGTAGAAAGAGAAGCTCATGTAGGGTGCAGGTTCCTATTTGATATTGAGGTGGTGGAGATTGTAGAACAATGGATCCCTAACACAGGAAATACTCAGTCCAAACAACCTAATACATGCAAATGGTTAATTTATATTGGAAAATGAAGACTTTTATGGGTAAAGTCATGGTTGAGCGCAATGAAGCTCAAGAAGAAATACTTATTTGCATAGATGCCTTATAATTGCAAGTCAACAAACTAGACATTAAGGTTTTGATTATCACCAAGAAACTTGTCAACCTAAATTTCAACAATAGTGAGAATGATGAACAAGTTCCAACTCTTATCCAAATAAATTCTCTTACAAGTTAATCATTATATACTTGGTATCATTTTAGTATTATAAAAAACTTTACATAAAGACCTACATTACCATTAATATCTATTACGTCATATTCTCTAACTTTTAAAATAATTTTAAATTATTATTTAAATTAATAATATCATATATTTTGAATAATTTTCATTATATCAAACTTATTTCTATAATTTTCATTATTATAAATATATAATACTTTTGCCATTCTAAAATGAAATGTTTTTCTTTCCACTTTTCTGAAAAAACAAAAAATGGATACTCTTTCCTCCGTCACTTCTTTTGGCCTTTTCCAGCGCCCTGTTTCACAACGGAGTTGATGAGAATTAGTCCTTAACTAAGCAATAAGAATTTTGGCTCTCCAAGAGATATTGGTCTCTATGTATGCTTTTGGTTGATCATTGAGTGGGATTAAACACTTCAATATAGTACTTTTTCTTTCTTCCTAGCTCCTTATCCCAAGTACGCTTGTGGAACTTTTCCATAACAAAAGCTTTTATCTCTTTGTTGTTTATAGGACACGTGTTTGAGCAAATACCTCATTTACTAATCATTTGTTATTTTGCTACATCCAAGTATTTTTTCGCTTGCATAATCTGTCATTAAAGACAACTTTAGGCCATCTACCCACTTCCATTTGCTCAATTTTTTTTTTTAATACCTTATGACTCACACCATAGTAATTGCTTCAATATGAGAAATCCCTGTTTCACTTAACAAGATAGCATAAGGAACTGCACTTTTAATATTGAATTTGTTTGTAATCAAATGCTTCTGATTTTTCTCAATTTGTCTCCACTGCATGTCGAATGTACTGCTGGCCCATAGTTCACAACCATAGAGAATCATTGGAATCACTAGAAGCCCAAAAGGAGTTTGAGTGGTTTTCCAGTCCCATAACTCTGCCTCTCTACACCTATTTTGAAAAGCATAAAATTATTTCCAACCCCCCAACGTTCTTTTCTTTCTACAGCCATTCCAACTTAGATTTTTTTTGAAGTCAGTTTCGAGATATTTGTAATCCACAACTTCTTCCAGAATGTTGCCTTCAAAGTAGAACTTATGTTGGTTATGTTTTCTTTTCTTAGAGAAAACCACTACTTTCGTTTTGCTGATATTGACACAGTTCTACAAAAATGTTCAAGGGATAGTAAGTGCTCTTGAAAACCAAGAGCCAATTTAGCAATCAGAATTAGGTCATCTACATACAAAAGAAACTTTATAACAAGCTTTCCCAAATAGATACCATCACCCCCTTGTGAATTTAACCACTCCTCAAGCTTGTTGATATATAAACCAAAAAGGGTAGGAGACAATGGGCAACCTTGCTTGACCCCGATATTGCTTCTGAAACTTTTAGAAATGCATGTTGAAGTTCTAATTTGACTTTCACCTCTTCATATAGCCTCTGCACAGCTGCTCTCAAATGTTTAGGAACCCCGAGTTCCTCCATTCTGTGCCAAATCTTATCCCTAGGAATCAAGTCAAACGCTTTTCTGAAATTAACAAAGAAACAAAAGGCTTCTTCCTTTTTCTCCCAAACTTTTTCAATGACGTGCCTTAAAGTTATACAATGATCAACTATGGAATGTTTAGGTCTAAGACCTGCTTTCCCTTTAGCACGCTTATCTATTTTTTTTGTCCACTTGCTAACTTTGTTTTCTAGCATGCTTCCAAATAGCTTTGCAAACAAAGGGTTTATCATGATGGTCCTATAATTGGAGGGATTATTGATGTCACCGCTCTTGAAAAGAGGTATTTCCAAACTAGTTGTCCAATCTGTGGGGAGCCCCTGTTGTATGATGTTGTTGAAAATTTTTGTAATGTGAAGTGCAAGAATCTTTGAGCCCCACTTTAGATATTCTGCTTGGAGTTCAACTAAGTCTTTTGCTTTTCCAACACTTAACATCTTGATACCCATCTCTACCTCTTGCACTGTGAAGAGTTCAGTATCAATGTTGACCAAGGGGGGAGGGTCACCCTTAGGATCTTGCTCAGAGAGTTGTCTTACATAGTCAAACCTTTAGAAGCTGTAATACTATTTCTAGTTTGTACCTTTTTCAGTTGGATCTCCTTCCAAAATAATTTGGGATTATTTTTCCCAAGGAAGATTAGTTCTTCCCTCCTTGAAACCATGAAATCAACCTTTTTCTTGCTTAATAACTGCATGTAAGCTTTGAGCTTTATGTTAACCTTGTTTGAATATTTGCACATTCTCCTTGCCTTTTTGCATTCCTTGTCAAATCAAGCATTAACTGGAAAGCAATTTGTTTCAAACCTCTTAATTTTTTCTCTTTTTCACTTTACAAGTGTACATTGAATTAAATGTGTTAATTCATGACTATGAAGGCTATGAATTATGATTTTCTCCTTCTCGAAGAGCCTCTCTAGCATCATTTTGAAGGTATTACAATTTTCTGGGGTCAAAAGAATTCTACCTTGTGGGAGGTTTTGTTGGACATGCTGAATTTTTTACTCTAATTGTTTCTTTCTAGTCCAAGAGAAACATAAATAAATTGGCTTGTGATATTATTTTAAGTCCCACTACTGATCTCCAATCAGAACTTCCTCCATTTTTCTCACACAAACCATTGGAGAAAATTACATAATCTACTACACTTGCTCCATTGTAAGTATTGCAAGTGAAATTACGAGACTTTGCCCATCTAGTGAAGCCATGAAAAATGACTAAATCAAAGGCCCCACATAGAGTAAGAAATTGTTCACCAAAGAGATTGCATCCCTTGTCCTCTGAAATTCTTTCCCACTGATGATTACTCTCTTCTATAAGCCAAATAGGGTCGCAATCATCTTTACAACAAATAATTCTAGCTTTCTCACTTGTATTCCTAACATTGAAATCACCCACTATAAGGACTTCACTTAATTGTGATAAGTTGCAATAACTGCTTTTAAGGTTGCAAATGGACCTTTGTAGATTTTTGAAAATTGCGGTGCAAAATAACATGTTGCAATTCTGATGTGGTTTCCATTTTATGATATTTTAAACCAAATGAATTTCTTATTTGAGTCTTCTTTTTCTAACTAAATGAGACGACCTTCTTTCTCCCTTACTAAAACCATGATACCCCCATGCCCTTTTCTATTCCCTACTGCCTTGTTCCACATTGTCATCTTCTAGTATCCTTCAAACAAGTGTCTTGCGCCCTTCATGCTCATGTGTTTCTATGAGCTAAATTATGTCTCTATCTTTTGCAATAGGCCTTAACCTAGGTCCTCGTCTCCATGGGTACTCTATGCAGTTCCAACGAACTAATATTAAGGAAATCTAGGTATGACTTGATTTCAATTTATTTTTACATGCAAGATTCACATTTGAGTCTTTGTCTTAGCTTTCCCATACTGACCTTGCTTCCCGATTTGCTGTTGAAGAGTTTGTTGCCTCTTCTTTATTACCATCTTGCTGCTCTGTTTTGAAAGGAGGTCCAAATCGCGCTATCACAACTTTGCCTTTATAAATCCATGCTCTCTTTCCTTCATCTCTTGCTGCCCTAACCTTTAACATTTCCTCCTGTTGTTTTACAATTAAATCTTCTTCTAGGAAAAATGAGAACCCCTCAAGAGATGTTTCTTTCTTATAATGATATATTTATCATGCAAGCTAGGCATGAAAAACTTTTATGGGTCTCGCTCTCTCCTCACTAAACTTACCCACCTTCCATGCTTGACATATTTGTCCTTGCCATAGCAACTTGTCTCTCAAGAAGTCTCTCGCAAGGTCAAGAGTACATTCATTTTTCCCATAGTCTTTCACCCTTTTAATAATTATGTTCGTTGCCCTATTTTGTCTTTCCTTGCCTTCTCTATCTTGCATGTTGTCAACCTCAATGTTTGTTTCTCCTTTCTTATTAGAAGAATTGCTAATAACTTGAGCCCAAGTTTTGGACACTTTGGTGGAATCTCCTTTCCTTACTTCTCTTGCTTTCTCTTCATGGTTGTCTATTTGGGCAATCATTTTCCCTTTATTCTGGGATGATTTCACATTCACCACCTTTGTACTTTCCGCTACAGATTTCTTTATGTTTTGCACATCCACCTTCATGCATTGTCATTTTGTCTTCCCTATCAAGAGAGCTTCTTGTAGCAATCTCACTTGTTCTTTTAAAACTTTGTTTCTTTATGCTAAACCCTTGTTCTCAACTATTATTATATGAATTTTATGATCTCTTTCATGCTCTTTAGCTTCTAAAACCTCCAACCTTTTTTTTTCATTAAAAAATTCTTTCACATAAAAATCAGATGATTAGGTGAGAGGTGTGGATGTGGGACTATATAAAGCAGAATCATCAATGAATTTTCCTCTAGACTTCTTGTTGCCACATGCTTGTAGAGGGGACTTGTTTGGGTGCTTCTTGTGAAGGGCTTCAATACTTCCTTTTTAGACCGATTTTTCCTTGTCTACTCCCATTTTAGATGGGCTAGTCTTCGTTTTAAAATGCCTCGATATTTTTTGGCATTGACCCAAACCCACTACCCAGCTTTGGTAGATGAGGCAATTTTCACCTGTCCTCAATCATTTGTCTCCACATGTTCTGAAATTTCTTGTCCCTTTTTCATGTTTGAATGCATTTGTCGTCCAACCTGTTTCGAGAAATATGTAGGTCTATAAAATTCCTTCACACTACTCCCTGTAGTTCAGGTTATTGCTACTCCTTGCTTGCTGCTCGATACTTATGCTGCATAAAATCTCCCAACTCTCACATTACTCACTATTCACTATTGGCTACTCTCACTGCTTATAATGCATCTCAGCTCAGGATCACAGATAATTCCCCTTTCTATCGACTTTACCTTCAAAGTCGATGCAACTAACAATTTCGTTGCCATAGCCATTCATCGGGAACAATAAATGTATTACATGAGAAGGAAGGTCTTGTTGTTTTGATCATTTTGGATTGTTGTGGAATCCTTTTTAAGTTTTAGGGCAAAAGGTTGAAGCTAAAATTCCTTCTAGGGTTGGATATATAAATAGTTGAATATCCATTAAAATGATATGTACGTTTGTTGTTGCCGCTTCCGAAAACTTGAAACTGCGACCTTTTTTTGGAAAGGAAATTCAAAATCAATAGAAGTTGTTGCATTGAGGATGCTCTGAGAGGCAAATGTTAAAGGGAATGAATAATTGAATGTATGTTGGTGGAAGAAGAAACAACCTCTTGCTAAAGGAGCAACTTAATTAACTGCATACAGAAGGTTGTAGATTGACTTAGACTCTTCCTTCCCAACGCTGTGACCGAAAATACTCAGACTCTTCCAACTTTTTTGGGATGCGGAAGTACAATGCTATGATATGGTATGATGGTTAAACTTGGTTTCATCGCCTTAACTTCTTTTCTTCACCATAAAGATAAAGGTGAGGGTCAGGTGTGAGATGACAAAATGAGATTATAATACCTAGAATTTCCAAGTATGTGGACTTAGATTTTTTATTTTTTTATTTTTTTATTTTTATTTTTTATTTTGACTAAAGTTGATATAAAATAAATAGACAAATATAAATATATATAAGATAATTATAACTAAATAATAAAACATATAAACAGACGAGAGAATATAATTTTTATAATAAAAATATAGAAAGAAAGAAAATTAATTTAATGTCCACGAGGCTAAAGATAGTCTATGAGACATATTGCTTTTTCATCTGCTTGATGTATTTGACCATTTTTCTGTGAAGACTCACAAAAACCCCTCGCTAAATAAATTATCCCAAGAGCTAGCTGCTAGCATATCTGCATAGTTTTCCCTGTTGTCTTTGAAGGTCTCACATTCTAAAATGAAATGCTTTTATGTTTCCATTTTACGGAATAACAATGCATACTATTTCCTCCCACACTTCTTTTGGCCTTTTCCAGTGTCCTGTTTCACAACGTAGTTCATGAGAATTAGTCTTTAACTAAACAATAAGAATTTTGGTTGTCCAAGAGATCTTGGCCTCTATGTACGCTTTTGGTTGATGACTCTGAATAGGATTAAACAGTTCAATATAGTACTTTTTCTTTATTCCTAACTCTTTATTCTAATCCATAACAATTTCTTTTATCTCTTTGTTGTTTATGAGACACGTATTCTAGTAAATACCCCATTTACTAAATCATTTGTTATTTTGTTACATCCAAATCTTTTTTTTTAATTGCACAATATAGCATTAAAAATAAATTTAAAATTCTAAA
>APFE030553510.1:104553-118459 GCA_000404065.3 Pinus taeda
AAATAAATTATTATATAATAATGAAGAAAATTCTTTTTATATTATAAAAACTAGTAATGGCCATTAATATTCTAAAAACTATGGAGTCGCCCATGCATTTATTTGGGAAATAGTAGAAGCATGATCTTGTCCAACAAACGAAAAATATGTATGAAGTTTTAATTTCTTTATCTTTTAACTGAACCACTAAATCCTGAGGTAGCTATTGTGGTTTTGTCTAAATGCCATACTCATGGTGTCATCAACAGTGTCAAACATTGCATCTCTGACGATTTTAAATATCAGCTTAGCCCACTGGGAAGCCCCCCATCTCTTCACCTCCTCATACTTGTATGCTCAATCAAACTGACTCGTTTTGACAGACAACGCCAACAAATCTTCCATGCCTCTCATAGACGGAAGCCTAAAAAAAATAGACTGACAACTCCACTACAAATAAAAGCTTGATGTTAATGGTTTGCGGCAAAATCCAACACTACATAATGATAACCGTCGGTACGAATTAATTGAAAAAACTGAAAAATAGTTGCATTAACGACATACCTTGGTGATGGAAGTTGCACAAACTCGGGCACTAGCATAAAATTCAGCTAAAAGAAGGATTATTTCATTATCCTCTAATGCTCATGTCTTGAAGTGGAAATAATACCTTCAAAATATGAACTAATGTGACAATTACAAATTGGTATATATATAAACATTAGAGAATATATTGGTCAAAGCTCAAGTAATGGGTAGTCAAAAGAAAATAGATTGCTAGAGTCCTGACTAATAAGACTGAATAATTATTGACTTCACTACTAGTGGAGAACTTAATTAAGATAGCTTTTATTGTTTTTATAGAAGAATAAAAAAATAATATTAACTTTCTTTATGTGCATATCAAATGTGGTTTAAGGATAAGAACACTCTCACTACGAGGGTAGAGTTAGGATGCAACATCATAAGGGCTCTCACCCAATGAGAAACCTAAGGAGATAGTTCAAAAATTCACAATCAATCTATTACATGCGGTAATTTATGTGTCAAATGTATATGTGTATTTCATTCATGAATGTATGTTGAGTAAAACTAGCATTGCTAAGAAGCAAAAGATAGAAAGACCATATTGCTTACATTTTCCATTTGCCACATCATAACTAAATATGAGGAGAGGAGAGTTCAATTACCATATCCAAGCATTATCCTCTTTGCAAAAACCCACCCAGTGCTGCTAAAAAGGTAAAAATTGACATGTGATTTTGTGGAGATTTATTGATTGGTCTACTCATATTGGTTTTGTGCTTGTGGGCCACCTATGCCATTGAATTTGACATGTCAAACTTTTAACCATTACTTCTCGTGGTTAATGGTCCAACGGGTACTTTGGAAGGTTGTGAGAAACTTAGTATTTGGTGATTTTTGGGTAAAAACCTAAGAGACTGCCACTCTATGGATTATGGCTCCAGGGCTCCATATTATGACTTGTGGTTGAAAAGGCATAAGGGATTGTCACTAGAGAGACATACCACTTAGCTCCAAGGCTTAGCACAATGTGTTACACACTATTTTGTCACACCTCTTGTTCACTTCATGTTCCATATCCTGAAGTGCCAAAATGTTGACTACTATGCAGCATATCCATCATGATATACAAAACTGAAACCTCCCTGAAGAATCAAAGGAAAATTGCCTGAATCCATTTTTGAAACCTAATTTTTGGCATCAATGCATTTTGTTCCACTACCTACCCATGTTGATGGCAGGTTGCTCAGTTATACACTCGGGTTTTCATAGGAAAACTCGCATTGAACGTCTTCTGGCATGTTTTCCCAAACTGGAGGAGAAGCTTCGTTCACTAGAACCTTCAGGAACAACGAGCTGGATATTGGTTGTTGTTGATATGGTCAAGCTCTCTAATTTGGGCCTCTTGATCTTATCATCACGGGATTTCCCCTTGAGATGTGGACCTTCCTCCCTCTTTTTTGGATCCCTAACTCCCTCTCCCTTCCTATAAATTCACTCCCTTCCATTCCCAAATGGTTTGTCATTTGATTGTTGCATCCTTATGCTGAGATTATACTTGCATGCTACCCGATCTGGCGAGGAGAATGAGTGCTTGAAGAGTCTTCACTTGGACTTGGACATCCACCAAAAGGAGGTCTCCAACATCAAGGCATTGGTTGTATGCTTCCCTTTTTAGCTTATTAATATATACATTTGATGTTCACTTTCCATAATTATGTAAATGTTTATGTTATTAGCTTAATGTTCCTTGATCTGTTAAGTAGTTTATGTTTGATGTATGCCATTTATCTTTTGTATTTAAAGGTATCGCCGCATTGGACCCCAACTTGTAATGGGGCGGCAATGTTGCTCGTAAAATATTTGTTGCAGGGGGGGTCCATGGGGGACAACTACGACCTTTGGGAGCCCCCCCCCCCCTAGTGGGGGGATCGGGGGCAACGCTCCCAAATCTAAAAATAGATGTAAAATTGTCTTGTAAAATGTTGTAATTTCTAGTTAATTTGGGTCGTTCATTAGGCGAAGATCTGACGGTAGAAGTTATGTTTAATTTAGGGTTTTTTTCCCTAGAAGGAAACCCCTCGCTATATATGAGGGAATTATATTGCGTCTATGTAGCTCTGTATTCTGAGTGAGGAAGAGAGAGGAGATTGAGAGTGAAGAGGTACCTACATTGGATATGTTGTAGGTTGTATCTATTCAGTTTGCTAGATAATATAAAAGGAAGGACTGGCTGTTTCTCCGTGGACGTAGCCCAAACTAGGTGAACCACATATACCTGTGTCTCTCTTGTTTTATGTGTTTTCTGTGTTTATATTGGTGCAATATTTTATGTGTTCCATTGATTTGTAATATATAATTTTATAATAGTCACTTGCTGCTTGTGAGTGTCTTTGGGTCTTTGGTTTACTAAATGATTAGGTTTGTTCATCTGATAAAATCACTTGAAACATTGGTTTACATTGGTTTCAATTTGTCTTGTGCAAATTTGTTTTTCATGTGTACTAGCTCATCTTGCATTTGAAATCCATTTTTGTCATTTATCAAGAATAGATTACATTGTTTGGTTTGCAAACTGAAATGAGTATATTTTATTATCTATTCGAAAGAGAAAGTGAAAGACATTTTCATTGAGTGCTTTTGAATTTGATGTTACTTTGATTGATGCCTTGTTTGAATTAGGAGTATTTTGAATCAAAATCTTCGTTTTTCTTTAGTTGAAGGTTAGTTGCATGTGAGTATCTGAAAATAATGGAGAACATCATAGAGGTAAAGAGTATCTTAATGAAGTAAAAGTCATTTTTTTTTCAATAGATCGCATATTCATTAGTTAAAGTGAAGTTTAGTTTTGTTCTTGCATTTTGCATTTGGAAATGTTAGTGGATACATATTATTTGATGCATTCTCTTGTCTGATGCATTAATTGCTTGAGCTCTCTTCCGTCGTTAATATATAATTAATTGAAATGAATGGTTTCCTTTTTCTCATATAGTTGCATTCTAAGATTAAGGTGACATCATTTGAGCCCAAAATTGAAACTTAATTCAAGAAAAACATTAAAATTTACTGAATTAACTTAAGGATAATTTGGAACTTAACGCAAGCATTTAGAGGTTTAGGCTAGAGACATGTTCCGACATCTATAAACCTAGCAGATGTCATTAATTGCATGCATTGTATCCCGACAGTAAAATCTCGTTCCAGTATAAAAGTATATCAGAGGTTCTCCAGTACTCTTGGGTATATCGGAGGCACTCTAGTATGGCAAGTATATGGGAATGCTCTTACCGAGCAGTTATGCATTAGACCGCGCTAACACAGACTTGTGTTCCCTGTACCATCAAGTGTATATTGGGAGACCACACTAGGTTTTTATCCTTTAGCCATGGGTAACTGAGCCAGCGGCCTTATAAATTTGATACACCAAACACAACATTCGGGGAGATTGATCGTCGTACATTAAATCCTTGGTTTCGGCAAAGGTGTATATAATGGTTCAGTGAGACTTGGTAAACCCTCTTGCTAGTACACCCTTTTTATTTATTTCTTGTTTTTAAGTTCTAAAATTTAACTGCCCACGATAACATGACTTACCTATGTAGTTATACTTGGCCTCATATTGCCTGATTAATAGTAAATTTTAATTGTAGGCTCAAATCAACCACCCCTTATTGTTTCTGAGAAAAAGGTCATCGTGGCTGAACCACGGGGTTCACCTTACATTTCCCCTTCATCATTTTAAATTGAAGGGTCATCATAAGGAGTTCATCTTGGGTTTTCACATTCACTTGAAGCCCAATGTCTTGAAATTGGAACTATCCTGAGTATTCAACCCATTTCTTCTCGTCCTTCACCTCGAGGCTCAACATCTTAGGAATCTGATCTAGAAACCCCTGAGAGTCCACTGGGGTTTGTTTTATTCCCTCCGAATCCACCTTTTTGATCCATTGGTTATATCTCCTCATTAGCCTTCTAGTACATAATATAATATTGGTGTGCCTTTGGAGTTATCTCTACATTCGTCTCGGATTCCTCCTCATCATTTCCACCCATGGCGTCAGAAGGTGAGTTTCTAGCCTCTTCTCAAGGTCCTCCAGAAGTCTCAGCTACTCATACTTCTGGTGTTGGCAATGATTTTGAATATGACTTTCCACCTGAAGGTTATCCATATGTGGGAAGTGTTGCACCTACACCACCCCCTCAAAGTAGTGAGCCTTTGTTTCTAGCTGGTTATACATCTTTAGCTTAATTGGTTTCATGTACTCCAAGTGTGTCTTCCCTTTATCACGATCCCATTATTTTCATTAAGTTCCATGCCTACTTTTGGTCCATTTATTTCAAACGTGGCCTCTCAGATTCTTGTACGGAATGCAGTTTCGTCAGTTCCTATACGACTGGCAATTACGCTTGGGGAAATTAATGTCCCTATAATTTCCTCAGATCATCCATTAAGTGGAAAATATGTTCCACCACCTATCCCATCTCATGGGGGGAACATCCGCTTCTGCCTTATGTACCTCCTATTTCGGGTGGAGCTTATGTTAGTGCACCTCAAACTCATGTTACCGGAGCTAGTCAAAATGTTGGTAGTGTACATTATCCTGGTGGATCATCCATTCCATATGGATCAGTCCAGATCCCATATCAACGACCTTTTTCAGCTCAGATACCCTATCAGTAACTGTACCCTCCATATGGCTCATAATAGCCTCAAAACCACTCTTTACTCAACAGGAAGGCCCCCAAATGTAGCCTAGTTCAAATCCCTCATTTGGCGCATCTGGAAAAATTCAAGTTGGAACTTATCAGTACCAATTTGGAACTCAGCAAATTCCATAAGGAACTTTCCAATAACAGTAGCCTTATGTACAACAACAACACTATGTGCAAAAAGGACCTTATGTGATCCAAAATGGATCCAGTTTTACCTCCATATCAAAGTCGTCAAATGCAGTGGAAAGTAGAATCAAGTCGAAGTGCTTGTCGATACAATTGCAATGGTGCAAACGACACGTAAATCTGAGTCTGAATGAAGAAGGTAGGGCCAGTCAAAGCTTTTGGGAAAATTAGGGAAAATGTCAAAAAGTCAAAGGTCAATGGTCAACGGTCAACAATAAACCAATTCAACACTTATGTTAGCAAGGACATGTGTTAACTCGAGAATGAGCCATGGTTATTGGATGATGTCAGAAAAGGAGGTGATGTCGCAAATTCTGATTGGTTGATATGGGCCAATCTAGTTCTGACACGTGGCAGCCTAGATTTTGCCCAATATCACATATTTTCCAAAATTTTGGGGATCAGGGAGGATCGAACCCTTGACCTCTCGGAAGACTGAGTTTTCACTGGAGGGGCTACACTGGATAGGTTATGATGGTTCTTTTTAAGATTGCGGATGACTTTGTATTCATGGTTGCAGGATTGGAGGCGCTAGAAAAAAAGGGCCGACGGCCGGGGTCAACCCCATGGTCGCCGAACCCCTTAGTTTGTTTTGGAATTGTCCCGCATCCACTACAAAAGACAACCACCTATGGTATATATAACCATATATTCCATGTATAAGTCAACAGAGCGCAAAGATATAT
The DNA here is from genome assembly GCA_000404065.3 of Pinus taeda. Lineage (NCBI taxonomy): Eukaryota > Viridiplantae > Streptophyta > Pinopsida > Pinales > Pinaceae > Pinus > Pinus taeda. The sequence goes on from APFE030553510.1 coordinate 110,643, forward strand.
GCCACCAAAGTTTCATGTGAATATATGTTGCTATGTATGAATATTAATCCATATCAAAATGCCTGAGTGTCGGGCGGGGGTTTCGACCCACCGACCTCCAACATTATATACCAATGCCTTCACACCTTCAGGCTAACCACAATGCCAAGGGCAAAGCTTGGTAAACCAAGCCACCAAAACTTTATTTAAGGTTTATATAGGTGCCGAACCAGTCAAACCACCAGCGCGTAGACTGAGGTGGTATTGTGCAGACAAAAGTGGTATTGCAGAGGGAAAAGGCAATTTTGGATTTCTCTAGGGGGTCTAGAGGTCATAGAGGCCAAATATGGGCAAGTTTATACTTGTTTGACTTGAAATTCGAGCTGAACGCAATGGTGAGATCATTTTTCTCATTTGAGTCTCTATTTTTGGGCTCATGTCTGTAAAAGCATTTTGAAGACTAATAAAGCAATCACACTAGAAGCTAAGGACTCAAAGAGTTAGCTAGGAAGTCTGGTGAACTCCATTATCAAATTGTTGTTGTGTTGATATGTTTTATTATGTTTCAATTTGCTTATGTGTTTATGTTATTTGCAATCTTTTCAATCCATTGCACTAAGTGACATAAGAAAACTTCACATAAAGTCTATAATACCTTTTTCATTAACAGATCATTATGTGCAATAAGAGCTTTACCAACAACCTTTGTAGCAGCAAGGACAACCTTTGTAATGGAAAAACCAACCCTTATATCAACAAGGTAAACCCTTACAACCACAAGGTCAACCCTTGCAGTAGCACGACCAACAATTTTACCACTAGGGTCAATAGTTGATGGAAAAACATTATAATCCATATGCCTCGCAAGTTGTTTATCCACCTTATGGTTCTCAACAACCCATGGTGGGTCAGTACCAAACTTACCTTGGTCAAAAACCACTTTTGTGGGGGTAAACTCCACCTTTGTATGGTCAGAACATCCCTTAGTGGGGGAAATATCAAGCTCCTTATGGTTAAAATCCACCATTTTGGGGGTAGAACCCATACCAACAAGGATGGAATCCACAAGTTGGGCCTTATCAAAGGCCTCCAATGCCTTTCAATCCACAATTTCCATTTCTAGCAACGTTGGAACTATCAGATGTGTCAAGGCTCACTAATGATCCAGTACCTTTTTCATTAATGGATCAGTATGTGCAACAAGATCTTTACCAACAACCTTTGCAGTAGCAAGGAGAACCTTTATAATAGAAAAACCAACCCTTAGATTAACAAGGTAAACCCTTACAACCACAAGGTCAACCCTTGCAGTAGTAGGCCCAACAATTTTACCACCAGGGTCAACAGTTGATGGAACAACATTATAATCCATATGCCTCACAAGTTGTTTATCCACCTTATGGTTCTCAACAACCCATGGTGGGTTAGTATCAAACTTATCTTGGTCAAAACCCACCTTTGTGGGGGTAAAATCCACCTTTTTATGGTTAGAACATCCCTCAGTGGGGGAAATATCAAGCTCCTTATGGTTAAAATCCACCACTTTGGGGGAAAAACCCATACCAACAAGGATAGAATCCACAAGTTGGGCCTTATCAAAGGCCTCCAATGCCTTTCAATCCACAATTTCCATTTCTAGCAACGTTGGAACTATCGGATGTGTCAAGGCTCACTAATGATCTAATACTTCATTCACTGTATTGGCCTCAGGTTCCTACTAAGATTCCTAGTGATTGTCTGAAATTGGAAGGAAAATATGGAGAAGACCACCAGGCCCACGTTATGGCTTACCATTTATGGTGTTCATCTAATTCCTGGGTTGATGAATATGTTCGTCTATGCCTTTTCAAGCAAACCCTTACGGGTCCTACCACGAAATGGTACAATGAGTTTCCTTGAGGTTCTTATCAAGACTTTAATTATTTGGAAATGGCCTTCCTTACTTACTTCTAGTTACCGGTTCGCTATGAAATTGGTACCCATCTGCTTACGTCTTTGAAACATAATACCACTACCCACATCTCCGATCATATTCATGAATGGAGACATCAACGTCGCCTTATCAAGTTTGATATACATGATGAGTTTTTAATTGAATGGCTTACCAAATAATTCATCAACAAAATTGTTGCAGACATAGCTATGCGAGGTTGTGTGACTGAAGACCAAGCCATTTCCCGTGCCCAATATTAGATTTGGTGTATTCCCAATCTAGCATGTTATATGATCTCTTTCCTGATGCTCTGAGACCATCTACGGATACAACATATTCTAAACCTATGGATGTAACACCTATCGATGGTATTATTGGATCAATGAATCAAACTTCTAGTAAAGCATCTTCGAAGCAAAAACCTATTTCAAATTATGCATCCAATCCTCCTTAGAATCCCTCTTCAATTCCTGGTAAAACCTATGAGTTTAATGTTGTTCAGTCTATCACAACAGACAAAAACTCCAAAGGTAAAAGGAATGGTGAAGGAAAATCCAAATATGATACCCCAAAATAGGATCCTCCAAAATCATCTGTTGATAATGCATCTAAACTTAAGCGCAAATATCCTTGTCTCATTTGTGAGGAAGATCACTATACCAAGGATTATCCCCGTCATGTGGAATTTAGTTTCTTGTTAAAAGGCACTCAAGGGATGATGGTTGTATTGAAAGAACCTTTCCCATCACAACAAACCCAATTGGTAGAACAACTACAATCTTCTACATCTTTAGGTTCTCAGATTAATATGAGTGGAACAATGCCTATTTCAGTTGCCACCTGGTCAAAAGACTATCCAACTCCTCCCAAACAGATTGTGGAGAAAGAAGTTACTAATACACCTTCTACTTCTACTCCACCCATTTTTAGTCCTCTTCATATTGAGAGACCTAGTAATGACTCTGTTATCTGACCACCTCCCAACGGCGTCCTTCAAAAATCATCTTACAATCCGAATGCACAAGCTGCCCAGTATTATAATATTGATGAAGATTTAGCTCAAGCGTCGCCAGCGATGTCTGCCTTGGAATTTCTCTAAACTTGTCCAAATCAACATAAATCATTACTATCTACTATAGGAGGAATTGACCCTATTGATTCGAGTTTGATTACCTTTGACCTGGAAAATCAAGTTCCTCCTCTTCCCCATCAACTTGTGTTTTTAATATGTCATTATAAAAGGGAAGATGATTCATTGAACTGTGATTAGTGAGGGTGCTTCCACCTGCGTCATGTCTGTTTCATGCTGGAAATCTATAGGCTCTCCACCTCTCAACCAGTCTCTGAACACCTTAGAAGCCTTTGATGGTAGAGGATCTTGTCCTTATGGTATTCTCATGAGTTTTACCATCACGTTGGAAGGGAAAATTGTTGAATTAGAAGTAGGACTCATTGATGCAAATTTGAATTATAACCTTCTACTTGGAAGAATTTGGACTCATGCTATGTTTTGCATAGTTTCTTCTTTGTTTTGCATGTTTTTTTTTCCTCGTGAAGGGAAAATAGTCACCGTTGATCAGTTAGCATTTTTCTCTTCTAGTTCTTCGAATGGAAATGTGCCATATATGGGAAATACTGACATTCCTTATGAGAGCATTGGGGTGGGTATTTTTAAAGACTCTACTCTTATTGGAACATTTTCCCTCCCACCTCCTCACATCGCTTCTGCCAACATGATCTATACTTCTTACGATCCTTGGATCATTCCTTCCCCTGATCAGGTTGATTCTTTTTGTGATGACATGCCGCTCAACCCAACAGAACAAACTTATCAAGTTGTTGTTTTGGCTTCGGTGGCCGCTTCTGAAAGTCATACTACTCTTAGTATGCATCTAGACGCATATTCACAATCCCCTTGGCTTGGTTCTTTGGATTCTCTGCATCCCTTGTGTTAGCGCTTGGAATTCACCTAGGCTGAGATAGACAAACTCTCAAGGCTACATCAAACCATTTCACCTCGTAGCTAGCCCTACGAGGTATGAGAAGGCTCTCTCGGGTCAGATTCGGTAGATCTTTCAATATGATAAGCTGACCAATTAGGATCAAAGATATTAGGCTAGTAAATTGATAAGGGGGGTTGATTTAAAGATTTTTGGTTTTTTGGTGGCAATTGGAGGGAGTGCAATTCAGGGTGCGGGGATTGAGCACAGTTTTTGCAGGGGGATCTTTGGGGCAAGGTAGGAGTGAGCGCTGATGCCTTAATCTGAGATGGATGATCAGGGATGAAAGAGAAGGAGCTAAAGAGGGCAAACAACCATTTGAATCCTCTCTAGATAGCAGAAAACATAAATTTTGAACAAACTAAAAAGCTGAGCATGTCAAAGCATGTATTCAAACTTTACCACTTCATCTGTCCAAATAGAAGCAAAAGAGAGATGTAGAATACATAACAAACTTACAATAACATGTAGAGAACACACCATCAACACTACAATCCACAAGAATCCACAAGGATGTCTGCAAAACCCTGGCCTTCTTCCTCTTGAAATTGCAAAGATAGATGTACAATATACAATGAAAACTTTCTCCCTCAATAGTCCAACCTTCCAACCTCTCAAAATGACTAAGAAAACACATAATATAGCCAAGCTAACCTCTTCCCTTGCCTCTAGGGGTCGAGCTCATCCTTCTAGGAGCAGTTTGAACTAATTCCAAACTAAGCACTAGATAATAGGCAGCTCAACAACTTGCCTCTATTACTTAGCTAACTAATTCATGCATTAATTTTTCACTTTTTACATCAAGGAAGCTTCTAGAAGAGTAAAGAGAGGTAAAATCTATCAAAGTGCCATGAAAATATTACATTTATCCATCATCTACAAGTAAAAATAATCAACCATAGTCAAAACAGTGTTTTTTGACCAAAAAAGTCAATTCTGGCAAAGTTTGCTCTCATGCCCGCGCCCCCTGTCTCTCGTGTCCGCGCACCTTTGCAACAACTTTTGAGTGGGTTCCACTGGTCCAAATCAAGTGCAAGATAGCTCATTGGAAAGCTTGGCCTGTCTACTTTCCATCCCAAGTGGAATTTCTGAATTTGGAGTTGCTTTTCCCCCTCAAAAACCATTTCTCCCAAGGTCACTTTCTGCAACTCAAAAAGTGGGCAGAAAGTCATTTTTTTTATGTATTTTGAGCTTTTGGAGGCTCAAATCTAAAATTAAACTTCTCCCGAGTACTGGTAATTTTTCTCTTGGCATGCCCTTTCCAAAAATGCCAAGTTTGCAAAATTTCGAGCAGTCCTTCAAAATGTCCGCGCGCGCGACGCGGACGCGACACGGGAAAAACCTGTAATTTTACCAAAAATTGGCAAAATGCTCCAAAATTCTCAAAATTTTCATATTTTGAAGCTAGATCAATGCTGATCAGTACCATGATGAGTGAGGGATGCTTCAGCCAAGATGGAGAGTGGATTTGTCCTTTTCTTCTTCTTCCGGGCCTCTGACAGTTTTCGTTGGAGGATTTTGTTTCTAGCCTTACAAACATGCAGTCTTGCCCAATAGTGTGTCTTCATGTGGCGTAGCAGCGCTTTGTCACGATTTGCCTTTTCTAGTAATCTCTCCAAATGTGCATTTACAGGAATAAGCATGGACTCCTGATCAACACGCAATAGGTCACCAGGCCTCCTATGGTTCAAAGTGCGATCACTGCGGATCCTCCATAGTTCATCAAGTTCTTTTTCATCCTCCAGCTGCTTGTTACGCTGCTCTAGATATGTGTTTACCCATCTTGCCATGTACAATTTTCTTTGCAGTGACTGAATCTCGGTGCTCTGCTCTTGGATAATATCCTTGAGCCCTGGGGTAGGAGAATCATCGTCAAGATCAATAACTGGAGCACCGGACACTCTCTCCTCAACCATGGGCTGTTTGCCTCTCTCTGCTACCTGTGCTGCTGAAAGAAACGAGGCCCCTTCCACCTGGTGTGGAGATAACACTCGCTGCTCTGAAGATGACGACGAGACCCCTTCCACCTGGTGTGGAGAAAGTACTCGTCTAGCTGCTGCAAATAAAGTCCTATGACCTCTCTGATATGTGACCTGAGGAGAAGAAGCCATGTGTCTAGGAATGCTGGTCTCAGGCTGCTGTGATGGCCCTCCCTCCTCGTGAACTGGTTCCGGCCCTGGGTGTGACTATGTGAAAAAGTGTCGGGAGATGAAATCCGCCCAAGGAATGCCTTGCTGGCTCAGCTGATGGGAAACTAGGGTTTGGTAGGATTTAGAGGTAGGGTTTGTATGGTTAATTTGCAAATGAGATCAATATATATGACATATTAACATATGTGAATATCAATGGGAAAATGAAAGGAGGGATATAAGGAGAAATTGCCTTGAGAAACAAACAAACTGTCAAAACATAAGCTTGCAAAACACCCATCATTCCTCCATCGATTTCTTGCATGAAGTTATGATCATAATCCTCCTTTGCAATCATCACACCACCACTAAGCTCATGGAGGAGACATACCTGGACAAATTTAGGCGAGCTTGGAAGAGAGTTTGCTGATTGGATGAGTTTTTTGTGTAAATTGCCCAGAAATCCGCGCACCACCCAGATGTCCGCGCACGTGTAATTTCCTTTAGAAAAATTGCCCTCTCAGAGCCGCGCACTACCCAGAAATCCGCGCAATTGCAGGAGGATTTTGGAGGGCTTCCTGGTGTCAGAATTAGGTGCAGGATAGCTCGTTGGAAAGGTATTTGAGTCTACTTTCCAACCCAACCAGAATATTTCAATTTGGAGTTGATTTTACCTGTCAAAAATCAAATCTCCCAAGACTTGTCAAAAAGTGCCTAATGAGGTTGCCTCAAGGAAGAGTGTTGTTGCAGTCAACTTTTGAATGCCTTCCTCAACCCCAAATTGAGCTCATGATAGCTCATTGAAAAAATATTTGTGTCTAGTTATCATTTTACCCATCAATAAAGTCATTTGGCCAACCAAGCTAGGAGAAAACTTGATTTTCCCAGGGTCACTACAGAGGTGCCTTTGATTCTCCTGAGGCAACGGAATTCTTGACATTTCTCTCAAACCATGACACCTGTGTAAAAAGTGAAGGAGGTTTTTCTTATTTTGCATGTTATGGACAAAAACCTCTCTCATTTTTCCAAAATTCATCTCTGAATTCTCTGAAACATCATTTGAGTGAAACTTGCCCCGATGTGTGAAACAAGGAATTTGGTCGAAATGAAGCGAAATGAAGGGGATAGGGGGTTTCTAAATTCTTGGGGAAATTTTTGGGAGTGGGGAGGGATGTTAGGAAGCAGGGGAAAGTGGAATCTCAGAGATTGAGTGAGGGGAAGGGGTCCAAAAGGGCAAATCACAGGCCAAACCTAGAAAATTGCCAGGTTGTAGCTAGAAACTAGGGTTGAAAATGAGGAATTTGGCGGATCTAAGGGATGGGAAGTGTTTGATAAGGTACATGAAGGATAGGGGAAGGTGTATGAACATTAGGAAACAATTTTTGCTGATGATTTGACCATCCGAGAGAAAATGGCTTCAAAACCCTAGGAGAGGGAAATGACCTTGCCTGGGCGCAACTGAAGCATGAAAAAGACGTAAAATGACTCATTAGACACTGACATGATAATGAAAACCATATGAATGATGATAGACTCAGCTAAATGATGACATAGACCGCCATTTGGACAACTTTAGAAGGAGTGAAAGCAAACCCTAGACCTAATGCCTAGTGACCAAATTTTCCTTGAAAACTCTTTGAAATGACAAAATTTGACCTTGACATTTAAAAATCACTTTGTAAGAGCACATTTGATCACTGGAGGAAGGCTGGAAAGACTGACACTAACATTGGCTCCAATGGGGATGGTAGCTCCTTGGAGGTGCCAAGAACCTTA
>APFE030553510.1:146164-165617 GCA_000404065.3 Pinus taeda
TAAGACTTGCTTAGGAAGCTGGTATAGGTAATGATAGACCTACACCGACTGCAAATAATCAAGGTGATGATATTTTTGTGTAACAATTATGGAAAAATCATCAATGAACAAAATAAAGTACTCTTCTCCACAAGGTGAATTTTTCCTTGATGGTCCACATAAATCAGTATGGACAAGTTCAAGGGGCTTACTAGTTGACCCTTCTTTTTCCATGAAGTGAACTCTGGTTTGCTTACCGATTTGACATGGTTTTCATATTATATTTTCTGGGATGATGATATCTGGAAGATCATGAACATCCTTGAGTTTGCATGCTTTTCTTATTTGAGAAAAGCTTAGATGTCCCAGTCTCCTATGCCACAGCCAGTTTTCATCATTTTTGCTTATATAGCACTGTTGTTGTCCTCCCTTGAGTATGTATAAGTTGTTTGGAGTTCTTGTACCTTTGATCATGGTCTCTCCTGTATCAAGCTCACGAACAACACATCCGTTTGTTTGAAACACCACTTCATTTCCTTGATCACACATTTGACTGACACTCAACAGGTTATGCTTTAAACTGTCTACATGCATAACATTTCTATCTTTAACCTTTTCTTTCAAAAAAATGGAACCTTTACCTTTTATGACAATAGGGGTGTCATTTCCAAATGTGACATTCTTTTCCTTTTCTAAGGCATTATATGACTGAAGTTTTTCTTTGTCACCTGTCATGTGTTTTGAGCATCCACTGTCGATGTACCACTGATTTTCTTGTCCTTCTGCATACAAGGTTGTACCACATCTTTCTGTTTGAGATTCTTTCCTTCTCCATATATTGAGATTTAATGGTGTTTGCTCCTTTTGAGATCTTTGGTGAAATTTTCTCCTGCATTCAGATTCTACATGACCAAATTTGTTACAGATTGAGCATTCTATTTCATTTTCAAGAGGAGAAAAGTTATTATAGGAACTTCTCTTGATTCCTGTTACATTCCTTTAATTTCCTGCTTCTCTAGTCATGATGGTTTTGTAAGAAACGCATTGAGCAGCTTTGTGCCCAAAATTATGACATGAAAAACATTTCCCATTAAAGAAGATCCTGTGACTATCGAATCTATTAACTTGGTGATTGTAGTTTCTATTGATATTCATATTTGGAGCAAATTGAGTATGAGTTTCCTGAGGATGGTAGTGGCTTTTATTCATTCTTGGAGTAAATTGAGTATGATTGACCTGGTGATTAGATTTATGCCTTTGCTAATGACTGTCATATTGTTCACTTGTCTTTGCTGCATCAAGATAGCTTTTGGTGGAGGTTGATGACTTCTGTGATTGAGATGCCTCGTCAGTATATCCAAGACCTATTTTTATCAGAGAAGAATGCTTGCTATGCTCTTGACCTATAGGAAGATACCAGAATACAAAATATGCGAAGAAATATGCCCAGAACATAGAACAATAAGAAATAACAACAAGTATTTTATTATTCAAGAAGGAAAGCAATGTTCACTTTCCTCTTCGAGGGGGAAACATCCAATAGAGCTGGGCTCAATTACAAAATAAGACACGATGCTCCTCGAGAGGAGTCTCTATCCTTTATATAGGATTCATACGTTCAATACCATGGGTCAATACCATGGTTATTATTAAACCATCTATCTAATACCATGGTCCATTTGCAACTAACTATGGTCCCTTCTTTAAATGCGGGTCAACCACTTACAATTATTAATATGGGCTTTATTGAATCTTTACTTAACTATAACTATGACTTGATCGTATTACATAAATAAGGGGGTTAGGGTTGAACCCTAACATGCCCTCCCCCATAAGAATAGCCTTGTCCACAAGGCTGAAGCTGTAGAAACTGTTGAAGGATAATGGCTGGTTCCGAGGTCGCATCTTCTGGAGAGGTGTCTTTCCACTTGACGAGGACTTCCTTGATCATGTGGCTACGTAGGTATTGTTCTTGTGTGTCAAGAACCTGGTCAGGTTGGAGCCAAATTGCCCCTTCTTCATCCAATTCAAGTAGACTGGTTTGAATTTGGAAATGGGTCCCAATCACTTTCTTGAGGCATGAGACATGGAAGACTGGATGGATTTTTGCAGTGGGTGGCAAAGCTAGCTTGTAGGCGACTTCTCCAATGTGCTGAAGTACTTGATATAGTCCGTAGAATTTTTGAGATAATTTCTGACAACCCTTGTCTTTAAGTGATGTTTGCTTATATGGTTGCAGCCTCAAAAATACCTAATCCCCTTCCTGAAATTGGCGTTCTGAACGATGTTGATATGCTTGTTGCTTCATGCAGTTTTGAGCTTGATGGAGATTTTCTCTGAGGTGGGCCAACATGGTTGTATGGTTCTATAGGAGTTGATCCACTGCTTGTACCTTCGAGCATCCCTTGATATAAGAAGTAGGTGAAGGATGGAGTTGACCATAAACTAGTTCATATGGAGTCATTCTGGTGGTGGCATGATAGTTGGTGTTATACCACCATTCGGCTAGAGGTAACCACTATACCCATAGATGTTGCTTTCTGAAATGAAACACCTAAGGTAGGTCTCCAGAAATTTGTTGACTGCTTGAGTTTGACCGTCAGTTTGGGGAGATAGGAAGTACTGAGTTGTAGTTGGGTACCTTGTAGCCTGAAGAGTTCTTGCCAAAAGTTAATGGTGAAGATCAGGTCACGATCATAAACAATGGAAGTGGGCATGCCATGCAATTTGAAGATCTGGTCCATGAAAGATTGAGCAACCAAATTCGGTGTAAAAGGGTGGGATAGGGCGCAAAAATGAGCACACTTAGAAAGTCTGTCCACAACCACCATGATGAATGACTTGTTTCCTGAATTCGGAAGACCCATAATGAAATCAATAGAAACCTCTATCTAGATTGAGGCTGGGATGGGAAATGGCTATAATGTGCTTGGGGATTTGAATGTTTCTCCTTTGTGGCACTGACATACATCGCACTCAGCTACAAAAGTAAGAATGTACTTTTTCATTCCTGTCCAAAATAATGAATTTCAAGTGCGAGCATAAGTCTTCTGAAAGCCTAAATGGTCTGTAGTGGGAGATGAGTGCAATGTTGGTGATATCACGACTCTATCCTTGTAGCGAAGAATATCATCCTGCCAAGAGTAGCCCAATGTGGAATTTGGATCTGCCTACAAATGATTAATGAGTTGGGAGAGAAAGGGATGTGAAAACCATTCCTTGCGAGCCTCTTCAATCCATTCTGGAATGGGAAGGAAGATTGCGAGCAGGGTGCTTTCCTCCTCAAATTGGCATGATAACGCATCTGCTACGACATTTTTGTGTCCTTTCTTGTAAATTATCTCATAATCATATCGTAGCATTTTGGCGAGCCATTTATTTTGTTGTGGCGAGGATAGGCATTGCTCCAAAAAATATATAAGGCTTTGATGGTTTGTGCAGATTTGGAAACACCGCCCCAATAAGTATGGTCACAAAGTATCTATTGTATGTAAGATGACCATCATCTCCTTCTCATAGGTAGATTTTCCCAGATTTATCCCACTTAGTTGTTGGCTAGTGAAGGCTAAGGGTCAACCTTCCTACATTAAGACTGCCCCAATACCCATACCTGAAGCATCACATTCAATCACAAAAGATTTGGTGAAGTCGGGTAGTGCTAATACGGGAGTGGAAAACATGGCATGTTTGAGAGATATAAATTCCTGTTGCGCTTCATCATTCCAGAGAAATGAATTTTTCTTGAGGAGGTGAGTGAGGGGTCTAGCAATGTGACCATAATTGTAGACAAATTTGTGATAGTAGCCCGTGAGACCCAAAAATCCTCTCAAGCTCTTCAAGGTCTTTGGTTGAGGCCAATCCTGCATTGCCTGGATCTTTTTTGGGTCCACCCTGACACCTTGACGCCCCATAATGTGGCCCAAATACTCAACTTCTTCCATGCCAAAAGAGCACTTGGACATCTTGACAAATAATTTATGCTTCCGGAGAAATTGCAAGAGAATATCTACATGCTGAAGACGTGTGGCCCAGGTGTGGCTATAGATGAGGATGTCATCAAAGAAAACAAGGAAATTTTTTCTAAGATATGGTTTGAGCAGGTAGTTCATAAGGCTCTGAAAAGTGGATGGGGCATTACAAAGACCAAATAGCATGAATAGGAACTCATAATGTCCTTCATGAGTTCGGAAAGTAGTCTTTGGACTGTCTACTTCTTTCATGCGAATTTGGTGATAGCCCGAGCGAAGGTCAAGCTTAGTAAAGAATTGAGCCCCATTTAGTTCATCCAGAAAATCATCGACAACCAGGATGGGAAATTTATCTTTGATTGTCAACTTGTTGAGGGTCCTGAAGTCTGGACACATATGCCATTCCCCATCTTTCTTGAGCACCATGACCATAGGTGATGAATAAGGACTAATTCTAGGACGACTGATGCCTTCTTCCAAGAGTTCCTTGATGGTTTTTTCAATTTCATTCTTTTGGGCAAATGGATATCTATATGGGCACACATTTGGTGGTTGGGCCCCTGGGACCAAAGCATTGCTATGATCATGTTCACCTCTCGAGAGTGGAAGCTCATGAGGCTTGTCAAAGACTAGCAGATGGTTGTTTAAGATCTGTTGCATCTCAGGATGAATATGAAGAGAAGTGGGTTCGAAGGCCTGGATGACATTAAATTGGGCTATAACTCCATGGTGGCCCTTTTTTAACAATTTTTCCATCCTATGTGAGCTGATGATAGAGAGATCACCCGCCCGGAGTCCGCAGAGGGTATGTGTGTGGTTGTTCTGCTTAAAGCTCATATATAACTCCTGGAAATCCATTGTGATTGGGCCAAGTGTGCAGAGCCATTCAACACCCAAGACAATGTCACACCATCCCATGTGTATTGAAAACATGTGGGTCTTTAACAAATAATCCCCCATTTGAAGTTTGACATTTTCACAGTGGCCTTCACATTTCATTGTCCCCCCATTAGCACTTTGGACTTGGAAGTTAGAGATTGCTCTGAAAAAACAATGCACTACTTCCATGACTCTTTTATGGATAAAGTTATGCTTACTGCCACTATCAATCAAGACCACTATAGGAAGATGCTTAATAAAACCTCTGATTGTGAGAGTTTGGGGAGAAGAAATCCCTGCCAAAGCATGAAGCAAGATAACTTGTTCTTCAGGTACATTGTTCGGCTAGTTATCCTCATCTTCCTCCTCTGGTTCCTCAAGTGGTGGGGCTTCCTCTGATGAACTGTGATTAGTAGCATCAATTTGAAAGAATTTGGGTTCCTTGCATTTATTCCCGGGGGAGTATTTCTCATCACAGTAGTAACACAATCCTTGCTTTCTTCTTTCCGCCATTTCTGCTGGTGACACATTTTGAACCTTGAGTGTCTAGGTAGTGCTTTGAGCTTGGGTGGGGTGACCCTTGGCTATGAAATTTGGGCGATTGGACTGGGCCACTAACACACGTTCTACTTCACGAGCTATCTTGCAAGCATCCAGCCATGAGGTTGGGTGTTGCAGTCGGACGTGGGGTTGTATGGCTTCTTTGAGACCACTGACAAAACATTCCAAGTAGAACTGATTGTGTAGACCTCCTATGTGGAAGGCTAAGGCTTCAAAGGCTGTAATATATTCATTCAATGTTCTTGTTTGTTGGAGCTTAGTGAGATGACCCAAAAAGTTAGATTCATGGTCAAAGAAATCCGTAAGATCTTTTGCAAATGTCTACCAAGTCACGGGCCTTCCATAGCAATATTGATGCCACTGGCACCATTTCCATCTTTCATTGTCCAAGTACATGCTACCTACACTAAGTTGAGTCGCATAATCTCTTATGTGATTCAATGTGAAATATTGCTCCATTTGTGCTCGCCATGTGGCCAGATGAAAGCCATCAAATTTATGCATGTCTAGCTTGGGTGGTCACATCTGGGACTATTGGTGGTTGCCAAAGAGGTGAAGAGAATGGTTAGACTCACCCTTAATGTTTTCATTGAAAGCATATGCCTCTGCGTGTTCCTCCGACTTGCCCTTTGTGAGTGTGTCAGCTAAGGTCTTGAGCAACAACAATACTATGTCCAACTTTATTTCAAGGGTGTCGATCTTGTCATTGGCCATAGCTTGAGCTCTAGTTTGTACCATGCACCGATGTGACGCACTTAAAATTTGGGACCGCCCGAAATTTTTGATGCTAACAATTGAATGGTACCACCTTGATCAACTCATTGAACTGATTCTTATGGGCTAAGTCTCCTATAAGAATCTCGGGAGGGTCTCAGAGTTTTTTTTTGTTTTTTTTTTTTGTTTTTTTATACTTGGAAAAGGGTTTTACTTCTCGCTTAGGAATACTGCAATAGTTGAATCCCAAAAAAGTCAATTATGCCCAATGTCCTGCAAGAATCACACCCAGGTATAGGGGCCCACACAAAGAGTCTGATCTGTCGGCTAACCCTTAACTGCAAAGTATGAGTAGAATGTGGCAATGATCGAACCCCTACTACTAGATCTGAATGGCAGATCTGATTGTGGTAGTGATCTAACCCATGTTGCTAGATTTGAATGGCGGATCTAATTGTGGCGACTGCTACCGAACCCAACAATTAGATCTGAATGGTGGATATGATAAATCTAATTGGCAGCTATGATAGATCTAAATGGTGGAACTGATTGTTGTGGTTGCGATAGAACCCCACCTACTAGATCTGATCTGGAAAAGATGATGCGTAATCTAGAGAGAGACTCAGGAACTATGGCCTCAAGGAGTGTCAGGTGCTACAGATTGCAATATACGTAAGGATCTGACAATAGTACTTGGCCCAATATTTCAGGGCACTAACCAAGGAGGATCAACCGTACCCTTATCCATACAACTTGACTACCCTATCGTATGCACGAGTAATCTCCCCGAGTGCTGCTCTCGGTGTACTGTAGGAGCAAGATGGCTGACACTTTATCTAAGGTGAGGTTTCAAGAGAGCTTAGGGGGCTTTCAATATACCCAGAGGGTACTTGGACGACAGTCCGTGCGCGGTTCTATCTAATGCACTACTACTCGAAGGGGTACCCACAGGGGTTACAAGGGAGTCCAACAAGCGTGACTACCTCTTGTATTTCCTGCATACATGCCTCCCCAAATATGTAGGTTTATGCGCTCAACGATATATCCTGTGGTTTAAAGACACCAGAACATGTCTCTAGCCAATTTTTTTTTCTAAAAATGGAGATCCCATCGGGCCTAGAAAGTGCTCTGATACCACTTGTTATGCTCTTGACCTACAAGAAGATACCAGAATACCAAATATACGAAGAAATATACCCATAACATAGAAAAATAAGAAATAACAACAAGTATTTTATTATTTAGGAAGGAAAGCAATGTTCACTTGCCTCTTCGAGAGGGCAACCTCCAATAGAGCTGGGCTCAACTACAAAACAAGACATTATGCTCTTCGAGGGGAGTCTCTATCCTTTATATAGGATTCATACATGCAATACCATGGGTCAATACCATGGTTCTTATTAATACCATCTATCTAATACCATGACCCATTTGAAACTAACGGTGGTCCCTTCTTTAAATGTGTGTCAACCACTTACAATTATTAATATGGGCTTTATTGACTCTTTACTTAACTATAACTATGACTCAATCCTATTACATAAATAAGGGGGTTAGGGTTGGACCCTAACAATGCTGAACTTTGATAATTTCTTTTAAAGTTTCTGACCCTTTAAAAAATCTAAGATTGAGAACCGTTTTCTCAAGATCCTTTCTTAGACCCACAATTTCACATTCTAGTTTTTCATTGTGTTTTTCCTTTTCAACAAGTTGGTATGTCAAGGTATCTATAATCATATTCTTTTCTTCTAAACAGATTTTGAGTTTAGAGATTTCTTCATGAAGGTCTTCCTCTTCTATAGCATCCCAAAAATTATCACTGTCATAAGCCATGAGAAGTCTATAATCATTACTATTAGATAAAACATCATTATCCTCTTCTAAACTATCCCAAAAATCATTGCTATCATAAACCATGAGAAGTCTATAATCTTGTCCAGTTTCATCTTCATCACTATTAGATAAACCATTGTTATCTTCATGAGTATAGTAACTCCTTTTATTCACAACTTGTTTTCTATTACCTTTTGCATATTCCTTTCCTTTTTCATATTTATCTTTATGAGGACATCTGGTAGCATAATGACCGACTCTGCCACAAGCAAAGCATTTGAAGGGTAGCTTACCTCTAAACCTTCCAGAACCCCGTTGAAGCTTCTTGACAAAGTTTACCTCATCTTCTTCTTCTAAAATATGTCATGATTCATTGTGTTCTTCCTTTCCTTTTGCTGAGGCTTTAAATGCGGCTTCTCTCATATCTGATGGTCCTCCATTTCTCATCTCAAACTTAGTTAAAATTCCATGAAGCTATGTCATAGTGATATTTTGTAGACCCTGTTTTTCTTCTATGGAAGACACTTTTGATTCAAATTTAGTAGATAAGGATCTGAAAAATTTCTCAACTAAGGTTGATCCATGTGGATATTGGTGGCCACCCACCAAGTCCACTTGGACCCCCCACAATTGTTTCTTTCATCTTTTCAACTTCCTTAATTGTAGCACAGTTTACTATTTTTAGTAGTTTTTCGGGTCCTGAACTTCTGGAGTCGTTTTGAGGCCCTAAATGACGGTTTTTTTGGGAAAACTGGGAGGAAAATGTGTCCATGGACTAATGTTACTCTTCCAAAAGTTTTAGTTCTTGGATAGATCTTTCTAATGAGATATTATATGCGTTAAACGAAGATTGTATGCCAAAGTTACGACCCCGGGAAGTTGATGTACCAATTTACCCAAACGGGGCCCACAGTTTGGCGTTTCATCTTCTAGGGTTAGGTTTTTGGATGTTTAGGGTTTCCATTGTTTCTCAACAATAAATAGGCCTTTGAGCCTCATTGTAACACAGTTCAGAGGCATGTAGCCACCACATCTCTTCTCAGAGATAAGCTACCATCGCCCTAGCTGTTTATTTCCATTTTCTATTTGTAAGCATATCTCAGTATTTACATTAATGAAATGAAGTATTATTTCCGCTGCATCTTTGTGTTTATGGTTATCTCTATAATTTTTTTTGTTCCTATTTAAATCCGGATCAAAGTTAACTTCCTTTATTTCTTCACCTAGATTCTTCATACAATTAACAACCTCATCTATACGTAAGAAGTAACTAGCTATAATTCAATCACTATGCATCTTAAGAGTTTCATACTGAATTCTAAGAGTTTGAAGCTTAACATGTTTTACCTGAGAGTCTCATTCGTAGCTCAGAATGATTTTTTCCCATATTTCTTTGGTTGATTTGAGCTGCATGGCTTTGACAAACTCTGATTGTGACAGAATTCCCAATAAAGTATTGACAGCCTTGGCATTGGTTTCATATTGCTTTTTACCCGCTGCATCTGTAGGAATTGCTATTGGAAATGCATATCCTCCTTCCACAATTTCCCAGACATCCGTTCCAAGCGATTGTATATAGGCCATGGTTCTTATTTTCCAATAAACAAAGTTGCTCCCATCGAATATTGTTGGTTTGATAGATCCCATGCTTCTTGATTATTCATGTTGATGGATCTCCCTTCAAGTGATCAAGCTTATTCTGAAGGACCTGCTCTAATACCAATTGTTGGAAATAATACTGAGAGGGGGGTGAATCAGTATTATCAGATCAATAATTTTATTTCCCAAACAGATTTATATACACTACTTCAGTGAAGTGAACTAGCGTGTACAAGCAATTGTGATTAAGGAAACCAACATATATCTAGAGAACTTGTGATTTAAACAATTTATCATGTGTTGATCTTAAAGTAGTATATCATAGATTTATTAGACAATGCAGTAACAGAAGAATAAAGCATCACACATAAGCAACACACATGAACACCAAGATGTAAGGTGGAAACCAAATGTGGGTAAAAACCACCTGTTGCTGTCGTCTCTGTCTTCTTTCAATAATAAGAAAATCTGTTTACAAACTTGTACTGGTGCAGACTCATACCAGTATGCAGGCTTCTACCTGTAGAAGGTTAAAACCTTCTCTCGTTCTCCAGCTTCTACTGGAAGGGAGCTACAACCCCCTAGCTCTTGTACCAACCAATATGTTTACTAGTACGTAGGAGCGAACCTACAGAAAAGCTCCACTCTTCCACCAGGGACCACGTTTCATGAATTTTCAGACTAGATACTCTTGGATCACAACACCACAATTTGAAGGCCACATTTCATCAAATTTTCACACTGGACCCATCATAACTTTTAAACTTAAACTACATCAACCAATATTAAGATAATCTGAACAATTAGATCACTGACACTAGAACACTGTGCTGAACCCAGAACCCTACATGATTATTCAGAACCAACTGCAACCTCAAAAATCATGCATTAGAGTGTATACTCTACTTGGCTACACCCAAACTTCTTGTATACACTACTTCCATTAAATGAACCTAGATATACCTTCAAAACTACTGCAAACATAAAATTTTGAATCAAGTATGTACAAACTATCAATATAATGAATATCTACTGTCAACTTTCAGAGCTTTACACAGGCTAGGACAAAGATCACTTCTTCTCACTTATACAATCAATCAACCAAATGCCAACCTCCTTATGCATTCAATTTTACATTTAGATCTAAGAAGACTTCATTGACAGACAACAGTAAAATAACATAATTTTATCAGTTAGATCAATCAGATCTGAAAAGAAGCTTTTCTTTTGTATATTCTAATTAAAAGAACCGAACCTACCATGTATACTCTCTTTGGCTGAGACGAACCTGCGTACAGATCTGCAAATATTGACTCAGAACTTTGCTATAATTCCAGACATTAGACAAACCCAAATCATGATAGATAATGAATAGAATAGGCACAAAACATATGATCTAGTCTCACCCAATATCAGATCATTCAAGAGTAAGTCATTTCAAGTCTCATGATTCCTGATTAAATATTGAACTCAAGCTGCACATGAATATTTTAGATCTAGTCCCAAACATAACCCTGCAACATAAAATATACTTCAGATAGAAGTATTCCTTAGAATCTTATTGCTTGCTGTTCCGGCCTAATGATCTTCTCCTCCTTATATACTCTTAGGCCTTTCTCAATACCTTGGACCAAAAAAACTTAGAACCAATACCTTGGACCAAATACCTAGGGTCAATACCTTGGACCAAATACCTTGGATCAAATACTTGGTTTTCCAACATGTACGCACTTTTCCTCCTGTGAAAGTGCGTGTATACATTATACACTACTTTGGTTCTATTAATACGCATGTATATGTTTCTTGGACAAAGTGAACCAGCATATACCTCTCTTTCTTCATTCTTTGGTGTCTGATCTATAATCCTTTGCTGTTAACCTGCTGCATCGTGAACTGTCATCTGAGAGAGTTGCCATCAAGGAAAACACCTGTATCATAATGCCAACATCTTGGAAAGATTTCATCGTGTATGGATACCTTTGTTTCTTGTACACTCACCCATCCACTTCAAACACCTATTTTGGTGCATGAAGTTTTGTCTGAGGGAAACATGGGGAACATTAATACTACCATGCATATCGACATTTCTGTTAAACTAGGAATTATTGAGAATATTCATGTTGGGGTTTCCTGTTCCCCTGATGGGATGAAGATTTACACTACCCTTTTTAAGGAATTCCATGATTTCTTTGCATGGTCATATGAAGAAATGTCTGGTATAGGTCCGACTATAGTTGTGCATGCAATTCCTCCCTATCCAGATGTAGAGCATGTTTGTCAGGGACTTCGTCCAGTGCACCCTAGAAAGGCAGCCACTATAAAGGGAGAGGTTGAAGAACTTCTAAAGGTTGGTTTCATTTACCCCATTCCATTGACAGATTGGATTTTGAACATTGTCCCTATTGTTGATCTAAATGTGATCTGAGGTTGTCATTGATGTCAACCCAAGCAGCACTAGGGGCTACCCTAATATTTCAAGGGAATTTTGACTAGATAACTTACTCTATTTTGAGTCAACGATCTTCTATATGGATTCTACTCATTGAGATGTTTCCGTTTCTATATGACATGCCAAGTAATTCTTTACAGTTTGAGATATATTCATATTTGAAGTTAGTAACCCTAGTTAGTGGGCTAAAACCCTATGGGGTTGTGGCATGGCACTCATAATTGGTTTTGTTCATTGAATAGTCAATCATTAATAATTTTTTAAGCTCTTAAAATCCATCCAATATTCTCTATAGAATCCCCTCTCAACTCTATAAAAAGAAATCTCATACACTACAAGAAAAAAGTTCATTGGTGAGGGTCATTCTTGTGACGAACCTTTAAGGTCTGTCAGCAATGTCGCATATGGTGATAGTATTTAAAAAATCATTTTTGTAAGTGTATATAGTGATGTTCCTTTATGGTTTTTCACTAAAGCCATTTTCAGTGACACTTTTGGTGAGGGTCGTTAAAGGCCCGTCACTAATTCTCTCTTTGGTGACACTTTTGGTGAGGGTCATTAAAGGCCCATCGCTAATTCTCTCTTTGGTGAAACTTCTAGTGACAATATTTTATTGACCATCACCAATGATATTTTTGGTTACTTTTGGTGATGGTCAATAAATCTTCAGTGTCATTTATCATTCTAATGAATGAGATTCATGCATGTGACGGACCTTTAAGATCGATAACCAATGTCGCATATGGTGATGGTCTTTAAAAAATCATTGTTGTAAGTGTATACATTGATGGTCCTTTAAGGTTTGCCACCAAAGCCATTTTCAATGAAACTTTTGGTGAGAGTCGTTAATTTTCCATCGCTAATTCTCTCTTTGGTGACACTTTTGGTGAGGGTTGTTAAAGGCCCATCACTAATTCTCTCTTTGGTGACACTTTGAGTGATGATATTTTATTGACCCTCACCAATGCTATTTTTGGTTACTTTTGGTGATGATCAAAAAATGTTCATCATCATTGATCATTTCAATGAGTTCTTGATGGCACTATGTACCTGTTACTATATTTTTTGTCAAAATATAATCATTTAAGGCCATTATTCTGGAGTCTTTTTCATTATGTGTCCAAGTCATAGTGGTTATAATAGCTAGTCAATTTGTTAAGAAGTAATTAGTGTGTATCATTTCGCTCAAGTCATAAGAATATAGTCTTCCTATGAGTCAACACATGATTAATCTCTATTAGGTTTATTATCTAGCAAATTTCCTTTAAATAAAGTTCCACTAGTGTGTGTATTATTTAATAGATAATCAAGCTCTATCAATTCTATTAATGAGAGAGACCTAGCACTCCTCAACACTAATGGCACACCTTAACATGCTTTGGAATAATACACTAACATTCCTTGGCACCTCACATGTCTTGGAACATCTTTGTACCTAGAACATCTTGCCATGAGTAGGACACCAAAGCACATGTTGGCATGCCATAACATAGCATAGCACTCCCCTATCATGTGTTGGCATTCCCTATAGTCCCTAGAATGCCATGAAACTCCTTGGCATAATACAATTAGCACTTGGCATGTATTGGAACATATTATTAGTGTGCCTAGCATGCCCCTTTTGAAAAAGATAAAGTCCTGACTTATTAACCCTCTTATGTGTTCATTTCCTTTCATTTTAGCTTGGTTATTCCTTTTATTTCCTTGAAACTCCTTGACGCATATTGGCATACTTTGGCACCCTGCACATCCTAGCATGTCTTAGCACCTGGAATGCCTTGGCACTATTCGGCACATGTTAACACACCCTGGAATTACGTAGCACACCCTAGCACTTCTTGACATTCCCTGATATTCCCTGGCATGCCTTACCCATTCTTAGCTTACCTTGTCACTCCCTCCTTGGCATGACAACTAGCACTGATTGACACTCCCCAACACACCATCATATTCATTCACTTCCATGCATTTTGACCTAGTGCTCCCTTGTGTTGTCCTAGTACTCCCTAATAGTCCTCAGAATGCATTGGCACTCTCTAGCACATCTTAGCACTCATAAGTGAGGAATGAAACTTGTAACCAATGTTATATCTATATCTATATATATATATATATATGCACCCACGGGGGATTTGAACCAGTGACCTATCCCAAGGAGTGCCTTAACAATGCACCCATTCACCATCAATACAAATCCCCATGGGGAACTTGTAACCAATGTTACTAGACTCAGAATAGACAATAAATTGGTGATGAAAAAGAGCTAAGAGTTTTACTCATATTGGGGAAAAATTGGAAAAAAATTGGGAAAAAATTGAGAAAAAATTGAGAAAAAATTGAGAAAAAATTAGTGAATTCAATAAATAAAAATATACACATATGTGATTCCTCCCACTTCTTTTCTTTCTTGACTCTCAAAGTTCTTCAAGTCATGTAGGTTTAAGAGAGGAGCCTCCTCTAATTGGACCCAATCTACTGCATTTGTAGTTTGCAAATCTATCTCTTCAAGGTCTATTGGTGAATGATCCAAACCTATCATTATCATGAGACATTGAAATGTGAATTTAATTTTGACTTTGAACTTTAAAGTTTAAACTTTAAATTTCAAATTAGATTATGAAACCTTCAAATTCAAGCTCTCACCTAGTATTTTATTGTTGCGAAGTTGTAGATTGTAATGGAAAAATTCAAGGTCATTTAAGCACTTTTGTGTCAACCAGTTGCACTTCTTAGAATGTATTTTCTCAAACATGCTCTAGTTACACTCATAAGCTGAAGCACCGCATGCTTGATTTAAGATTCGAATAGCAGATTTCTTCAAATCTGGCATATCACTACAAAAGTTTTGTCACCAAAGACCTAACAGGTGGCAAGGGTTCATGAGTAGACGTACTAATAGTAAAAACTTAAAAAGACAACAAAATTTAATAAAACATTTAACATACAAAATAAAGTTTAAACAAATTTAATGAATTGATAAAGCCTTCAAGCCTCACTGGCAACACCTTAGACCTTTCTCATATAACACTGGTATATGAAAATAATTTAGTTGGTGCTCTATAATCTATAGTTGGGAAAATACACGACTTTGAAATTCTAGATCAGGGAAGCACCTTTCCATGCATATCATAAGTCCTCTGTGAACCTCCCCATCCTCATTAAATTTGCTCTTATCATAAAAATACTATGGGTTTAAGAAGTACCTAGCAGCATGTAAGGGGGAATGAAATTTCCTATCCCAATGTGCATCAATATTGTGCCAAAGAGGCATATACTTTTCCTCCTCATCCCCATATCTTCTTTTGATGGCCTCCTTTATGAGATCCATCATCTCATAAATGTAACCCGTAGTGGGTTTGTCACCATCAACCATCCTGAAAGTTCAAGCTTTCAAATTTAAATTAATATGAAACATTGAAAATAAAAAGAAGCTTGAAATGAAATTTAAAACATGAAAATGTTAAAAGACTTGAAGTACCTGAGAACTCTAACAAGGGACTCCATCACAACAATAATCTCTTCAGCATCTTTCCAAAAACTGTCATTAAACACAAGTGCAACAACTTCAATGCCTTCAAGGGTCTTGGAATGTTTAGATTCCATCCACTTAGGTCCCAAGGACATCCTCTTCAGATTTATCTTTTACTCAACCACAAATTGCAAAGATATGAAATTTGTTGCAAGTCCAGTCATTACAGGTCCAACACTTTCTTTACCTTCAGTGTATTTTATCATGGTGCTTAGGAAAATAATGTGGTTGTATAGGTATTTGGTTATGGATTTTTCCTTCTCCACAACCTCATGTATCCAATGAAGCTTACCAATGTCCCCAAGCATTAAATATATACAATGGGTAACACAATAGGTCCAAAAAATAGTGGGTGCCTAATCTCAAAAAGTCTACCAGTAGCCATATAATTAGCTGCATTGTTGGTGACAATTTGTACAACATGTTATTCTCCCACTTCTTGAACGACTTCCTCCATCATTTTACAAATAAGTTGTGCAATCTTAACCTTGTCTAAGGCATCCACTGATTTGCGAAGCATTGTACCTACTGGACAAGATACAAGGAGATTTATTAAAGTTCTATTCCTCTAATCTATCCTTCCATCACTCATGATCGTGCACCCTGTTTCTACCCATGATGAACGAAACTTAGATAGCACAAGCTTGGCATCTTCAACACTTTCTAATAGAAAATTTGTCCTAATTCTCTCTAATGAAGGAGCTTTGAACCCTCGACTTGCAACAACAACTACATCAATCATAGCTTTCCAATAAGGACTTATGGCACAGTGGAAAGGTATGCCAGAATAGTACCAAAATTTGGCAATGGCCTTCCTTGCCTAACTATGAATATTTCTTTTCCAACTAGTGGTATCCAAGGTAGGTTGGGAATCGGGTTTTGTGTGGGGAGAAAAAAAGGTGTTTATGTTTCCACCTCTAATGTTGAATGCAGGAGGATTCATTTGGCCTTGAGTTGGACTTGGACTTGGAGGCATGTGTGGGAAACTTGGGAACTGCATTGAGGATTCAACAGAGGGATATGACAATGGGGTAGTGGAAGAAAACTTTTCAACTCTAGGAGTTCCTATTTCTTTTTTTTTTGCTTTTCTTTCTTTGCATTATGTTGACTCAACATATCAATGGCCAAGGGTGCTTGGTGTTTGACATTTTTGTCAACGTTTTTGCAGAGACCTATATCATGGCCATGCATTTGTGCAAGGTGGTACTTGAATCTATAAATTCCTCCTCTACATTTTGCTTTGGAAAATTTAAAAAGGAGCTTAGGGTCTCCAAGAATCCAATGTCACAATAAGCCCAAGCAAAGTCCTTCTCCCTCGACATTTTTGTTGTTTTGGACTTGTGTTTAAATTGCGGCTTCTGTTTAGATTTGGAGTTGTGCCTACTATTTAATTTGGCTTGTGTAAAACACAATAAAAAATTAAATTTAAAAATGCCATATATAACTTCTCAAAAAAGAGGGTTGGTTTTAAAGGATATGAGGTTTTGTTAAGGATCAAAGAGGAGTTTGTCAAACAACACAAGCACATTTCGACCTAATATATCATTATGACCTTTAAACACAATTAGGTATATATGAGGAAATGCTACCTAAAGGAAATATTATCAACATATATTGTATTGTAATCTTGAATTTGAAAGTTCGTTTAGCATAAGATAACTGAACCAATACATCAATAACAGATTCTAGAAGAACAAAAATACCCAAAGTTGTGAATGCATGGTTAAAGCCTTTGAAGTCGGGAAGACATCGACCAAGGAAGGAATGCTTGATGACTTGGTCGATGGTTGGTATAAAACCATTTCTTAGTGCATTTTTTAAATGTATTTCAGCCCCATTTATAGGGTAGAAAAGTCATAACCAAAGGAATACGCTGAACATTCGATTGCTAAACAATGAACTTTGAAACTTTTAGTTGAAAACGACATTGAAACTTCAATATACTAATATACCTATTATTTAAGCCAAGTGCCAATGTACCTCGATTGTTGAATAGTGAAGCAGCTAAGCCTAAAGGTAACACACGTTGAAGGTGATATGCGACTGCCCAAGGGTCGATATGGAGTATGGATAGAGCACACATTGGTGACTGCCCGATATGGAGTTTGGACTTAGGCTCACTTGGCAGTTCCTCGATATTGAGCTTGTACTATGTATAGTGAGTAGCGATTGATAATTGAAGGTCTCGATGTATGATTTTTGGGCCTAAGAAATGAGAAATAAATTTTGGAATCATTGACGTTCAGTTTTTAGCAATGCGGCATACCTAAACTTGAAAAACTTGTGCTTGTCAAGTCAAGGCTGAAAATCGAATAAATTGGAATCAATTGCAGGAATCTGCTTTAATCGACAAGTTTCAAGTCAAACTTACATTGACCATGAGTTAAACTTGGTCAACATGAGTTAGACTCACAAATATTTAGATCAGATCATTTGGAGAGCAAGAAGATTCCAACTTGTGATTAATCGTGATTGATCGGCGAGTCCTGTTTCACTGCTTGTAACTGAAATTTGAACCAAAAATAGGAGATTTTACAATTGAAACTAATTGTGAATTTTCTAGACTGAAATTGGCCCATCGACATCACTTCTATTTGTGGCTGCGTGCGTCAAAGGAAGAGATTCATTTTAAATCAGGTTCATGGAGAAAATATTTTATGGAAGATGTTTCTTTTATGTCAAGGAAGACATAGTAATATTTTTTATTAAATTTGAATAACAATAGTATCTACTCTGTATCTCCCATATCTCATTATTTTTATCTCATGTAACTCATACAGAAAGTGGGGTAATAATGGACATGTAGCATCAAGCTCACTCCTTTTAATCCAGAGTTTTGCATGCAAACCTTTGTGTCACTTGCGCCGCAAAGCCTTCGCTGTAGAGTGTGGAGTTAACACCTACCTCTGCATGAAAAAAGATACACATACCTTTTGACTTGGTTTTTTCACATTTTGTCCATTCTTTGTTTGGACTTTGGGACAACAAGCTCCACATACGTTTTTTCGATACCTCTATGTGAGTGTAAGTTTGCACATTTTCTTTGCTTCAACCAATATCAAAAGCATTTGTGAGCTTCTTTCAAGGCATGAATACATTCTTCAATCATGGAAATTAGCAAAGTTTCTAAAGAAAAAAATAACGATGGAGTTATCCTTTTCCATTTTAAATATGTTAGGATTCTATTGAGAGATTTTTTGAGAAAATTATTAAATGGCCCTCTACTTTTCCCTCTTCCTTAATATAAACCACATCTCTTATTACATTTCTAATCAAGAAATTTACATCAAATACTGGATCGAAGGGCCAAGGACATTTCATAAATGCTTCCTTGTCCAGTAGAAGGATAAATGGTCAACATGTCAGCTTGGCTCCAATTTCTTGGGAATTAATAATTGTTTTGAAAAATGACTACTCTTGTTTTGTTAGAAAATTAAATATTACAGAGCAATGGAACACATAAAATATTGCAGAAATATAAACACAGAAAACGGACAAAACAAGAGAGACACAGATATACGTGGTTCACCCAGTTTGGGCTACGTCCACCTCGAACAGCTAGTCCTTCCTTTCTATTATCCAGCAAAATGAAGAGACACAACCTACAACAAAGCCGCTGTAATATCCTCTATTTTCTCTCACAGTCCCACCTCTCTGTTTCTCGCTCACACACAGAATACACATCTATATCACAGCCTCAAATACAATACCCTCATACAAAGAGAGGGGTTGCCTTCTAGGGCAAAAAACCCTAAACTAAACATAAGTTCTACCGTCAGATCATCCGCCTTATGAATGGCCCAGATTGACTAGAAATTACTATAATTTTACAAGGCAAATTTACATCTATTTTTAGCTTCGGGGGCGTTGCCCCAGAGCCCCCGCTCGGGGACCGCTGGCCCCCGGACCCCCCAGTCGGGGGGGATCGGGCCCCCCGGACCC
>APFE030553518.1:0-32060 GCA_000404065.3 Pinus taeda
AAAATAGCTAATACAACTCTCTGAAATGTAGCTGGAGCATTGCAAAGTCCAAATGGTAAAACATTATAGGCATAAGTGCCCCAGGGACAAGTACAAGTGGTTTTGTCCTGGTCCTCTAAGGCTATCCTGATCTGGTTATAGCCACTGAAACCATCAAGAAAAGAGAATGATGATTTCCCAGCTAATGTTTTTAGCACTTGGTCAACAAATGGTAGTGGGAAATAATCTTTGAGGGTTGCTTTGTTCAATTGTCTGTAATCAACACAAATCCGCCACTTGCCATTTTTCTTGGGTACTACTACCGATGGGGATACCATTGACTGTCAGAGATAGGATAAATAAAATTGACTTCCAATAATTTTTGTAATTCATCTCTAACAATACCCTGAAGCATAGGATTCATTCTTCTCTGCGGTTGCCTCACTGGTTTGATATTACTATCCATATAAATATGGTGAGTGCATGTTTCAAGGTGAATTCCGTGCATATCGATGTATTCCCAAGCAAATGATTTCTGATATTTTCTCAATAATTGAATCAATTTTTCCTCCTGAGATGAGTCTAGGTGAGTGCCAATATTCAAAGTTTTTCCTGGACTAATCTCTATGGTCTTGCTCTGTGTGTTTGTGATAGATTTAATGGGAAAAATGTTCTGAAATGTTGTTTGCAAAGAATGAATGGTGCATGTTTCTTGAAAATTCTGTGCCAAAAGTTCATCTGCAGCATGGTATTGTTCATTTATTAATTGTTCGGAAATATCAGGTTGAGAAAGGAACAATTCTACCAAATCATCATTATTATGTTCTTAAAAATCATAGATTTGGTCGATGCTGAAAACAAATTGATTTCTTCCTTATCATTGTATTTATCATCAAGCCATAAATTGTGTACTACTGCTGGTGATTGTGCTGATGGTTAGAGAGTGAGTTGTTTTCTTTCAGTTCCTCATGAAATAATCATATTACCCGATCTACATCCTATGAATGCATCATTAGTTGCTAGCCATGGTCTACCAAGGATGATAGGGTGTCCTCCCAAATTAGATTTTGGCTGAAGAACTAAAAAGTCCACTGGATACTCCCAAGAGTCTAGTGAAACAATTATGTCCTCCAAAATCCTTCAGGAATCACTTTAGACCTATCAGACTAGTTCCTAGAACAATTGTTTGTGTGCTGTAGGTTTGGAGCTGTAGTGGGTTTTCATTGTTTCAAGAGTCATTAATTTATTGCAGCCCCAGGCATTAACGTGTTTGGAATTAGTATGTTGTTTAATGATTGTAGTGACTTGGGAATATCCAGGATTCACATACTTTTTCATTGAAATGGTGTTTTGTCATAAGGCCAGCTAAATGTCCAATAACATGAATAGTTTGTGGATCAACTCTTTTCCTAGTAGGCTTCTTAAGGCACAGTTCTTTGATTGCTTTAGTATATATGGGAATGTCTTTTATGGCTTGTAGTAGTGGAATTTTTATATAGACATTCTTTAGCTCATCTAAAACATCAAATTGTGGTATAAACATGGGAAGTTTTGCTTGGACCAATCTGTCTGGAAAAGGTGGTGGATGCAACGGTTACATTTGTTTATTTTTGATGTCATCGTTTTGTTTCCTTTGAGTTGGAGTTTCATTTTCATTTTCTTAATTTTATTCTTGTTTATCAGCTATTGGAGGTTCTTTTTGAAGTACCTTACCAGACCTTCAATTGATATTTTGCAAAGGTAATGTGGGATATGATGGTCCCTCATCTACATTATAAGCTGGTCTCTCTGCTCTGTTATTTGGATTTGGTACAGGTTGAGCAGGAACCTGAGTAGGTCTAGGAGGTTGTTGGTTAGATGGAAGTTGTAATTGTGGTGGATTTATTGGTGGAGGAGCAGGCAATGCTTGTTGAGTGTGTTGGGGTTGATAAACAACTTGCTGCTGAGGATCTTGCTGATATGTTTGAGGATATTGTGAATATGGATGATGATACTGTTGATATGGCTGTAAATATGGTTGGTATGGTTGAGGATATGGTTGATATTGTTGAGAGTATTGCTGAGATGGTCTCCATTGTTGTTGTGGGTAATTTTGGTGCTGCCATGGCATGGGTACATTCCACGAATTCTAAACATACATCTGATCTTGTGTAGGAAATTGCAAATTCTGGTTTGGAAACATACCTTGAGGTGGAGGTCTTGGTTGCCATGGTCCCTTTGCGCCCATAAAATACACATTCTCCATATCTGTGTTAGCTGCCACATTACAATTCTGCAAAATCTTGAATTTAGAGCAATGAAATATATCATGATTTCCAGTACAAAAGGCACAAACTTGAATGTTTTCTAATGGGCAATCTTTTAGGGCATGTTTCTTCCGACATTTTGGACAAAAGACAACCATTATTTGATCTTCCTCTTCTTGTCTTTTCTTGGCTTTGAGAGTGTCAATTTGAGTTCCTAAGGTACTTAATAGATTTGTTTTGAATTCTTCTAACAAATTTCCTATTTCAGCTCTTGTGACACTTGCTGAAGCAAATTTTGTGGCTTTGGATGATATGGATCTTTTTCCATTTTTGGCTTTGCTCTTAGAATACTTTTCACATAAATCAGCAATTTCTTCGAAAGGTAAGGTGGAAATATCATCTTTTCCCATCAAATTAAGATCATCTAAGTATTCCTCTTGAATGCCCTTCACCTTTTCCCATTAGATCAAGAGTCATGGATCGATGTTTTGATTTTTGTAAATTGCAAGCAAATCGTTCCAAGTACTCCTCTAAATTTTCATCCTCTTGTTCATTCATCCTAAAGATATCATCTTTAGAATCTTTCGATCTACAATAAGGTTGGTATTTCTTTAGGAATATTCTTCTCATGCCATCCCAACTAGTTGTTGCATGTTCAACAAGTCCCGTGAACCATCTTAATGTTGATGCTTTTAATGTTGTTGGGAAGAGTCTAATCCTATGGGCATCATCTGTGTAACCATATGTTTGACATACAATGTCAAACTCAAACAAGAATGAATTTGGATCTTCTGAAGCCATGCCATAAAAGTTTGGTAACACAGATGGAGGGATGTTTTTCATTTTTATTTCTTCATCATGATTGTCTCCTGGTTCTTGAACAGGAAATTTAAAGATTGACTTTTCCTCCTCAGTTCAGGAGTAGGTCTTCTTGCTGATCCTCCTCCTTCCTCAGCCATTGTGATAGATTCCTCTGTTGATTTAATTCCTTGTTCAGTGTCACTTGTTTCAAAGAGTTGTTCTAGAGATTGTTGAGTTATTTTACTACTTTCTCTTCTTATAGAGGATTCAGGGAGATGTTTCTTCTGTGATTCGTGTGCCAATAGGATTTGTCTCTCAATGAGTGTGAGTCTTTGCCCTGATTTCTGTTTATCCTCTAAGTTTTGTATGGTGACTTTCTCAGCTGGTGATGTGTGTTCAATTTTTCCTAAAGGGTCTACTCTTGGTGGTAGGTTAGTTTTTGGATGGGGGGTTTTTATGAATCTACCTTTATTATCTCTAGATCTATGCATAAGCAAACATGACTTCTAAAATGATGAATTAAATCTATGTTTTTGTTTATTTTGTTTTGTTTTTGTTGTTGTAGTTGTTGTTGTTGTTGTTTTTTTTTTTAATAGAAATCGTCTAACTGTGCCTCCCCAGCAACGGCGCCAAAATGTAGTGGCCAATCTAGGGTGCTAGATTAGACTAAATTTAATGTCAACCAAGGTAGGTAAACTTAGAGGCATGTGTCTAAAGTCTATAGACCTAAAAGGATCTCATCTACCTAACTAAGTGTCTACTATGACAGGCTACAACACTCCTTTACAAGAGATTGAAATATGTTTCCTTTCACACTTTAAACACTCAGATCATCTAGTTTAATTAACTATTCTAAAGAAACAACGTGTTACTAGTATGAGTTTTCAACCCTCTTACAAGGATATCATTCACAAAAGCTCTTTCTAGCTAAAACATTAAGCATTCATGAAAACCAAAAAAACTCTTTTAAGCACACTAAAACTCAAATTTATGAAAACAGAGTCCACAAAGATACTTCAAAATTCAATGGTCGATTAAATATTTTACAATATCTTGTTCAATAATCTAGCAATTGAATTTTCAAGCTATCACCATGAATCATACAATAATACTTGCAAGAACTTCTAATGGAATTAATAAACTCACAGGCAAGAAAATAACATCGAACTCTATTCAACGCTATTCAGATATGAAGGTTGAACGTTATGGAAATGAAAACAAAAGTATACCAATCTCCATGTATGGCCCGTCCATGCTTCAATGTCACACTTAGGAAACTTCAGATGATGAAAATGTTAACGCATAAGCACTGTAATGGTGAAATGATGCCTGTAATTAAGTTCTGGAAATCAAATTACATGCAAGAACAACGTTCTGGAAAATACAATACGCAGTCTTTTAATCTGCTTGTCTACTATCCCTTGTTCACTAACTTTCCTTCCAATCTATAATCGAATGTACATACATTATCACGCAGATGTTTATGCTTTTACAATAAAAAAGGTGATTTTTGTTTTTTTTCTAATGTTAACTGATTTCCGAAACAAAACGAAATCAGTTTAGGTAACTCTGGCTTTTTGCTGCTTTTATGACCAAAAAGGCTGGGTTTGACCAGCATTGATCATGTATCCAAGAGCTTTAGATTTGCTGTTGAATAGATCTTTCACCATGGATGTACATCCTAGATCACGTCCCTATCCTCTGTTTTGATTTTCCTGCCATGCCACGTGTCACAACATAAACCAATTACAGGAAGTCATGACATCCCATAATTTTGTTGAAAATTTCTAATTTTTAACATAAAAATTCACAAATTAAATTTAATGTAAAATAACAACTATAATGCTTTGATTAATCAATTTCAATGGACTATGAGGGGTTTATGGGAGAAAATGATAGACAAATGATGGATTTCTAAAAGAAAAGGATGGCAATGAAATGGTACCAACAGGGTCATTGACCGCACATTGTGCAGTTCCAGTTGGAAAGGGGAGAGCTTGGTCACTAAGACTACGCAGAGTGAAACTCAAGCTTGACTGAGGAACTTTTAAGCACAATCCTCACTAGGGAGAAAAATTGCACAATGGCCATTGGGATTCAGGATTCTGTAATTCAGGCAGATAATGGCTGATGCAAGATGAGATCCTGGGAGACAGATCTGCGCAGTTTCTAGAGGTAAGGAGGAGTGGTCAACAAAGAGTCCTGGAGGGCCAATATGCACAGTTCTTGAGGATAGTGAGTTCTGACTGAGGGAGAGTCACTAGAGGACACATTTGTGTAGTTTTGGAGGCCAAGGGAGGTTGGGCTCTTTGTGCATTGTGGGGGTTCTATCAGGTAAGGGAAAAGCTTGAGGACTGAAAGTTTGAAGTGTGTAGTTCAAAGAAGACTGGGAGTCACAACTACAGAATTATGGGGGTCAAGGAAGGTTGTTGGACTCAGGAATTGTGCAGAGCAACAACCTTGGAGGATAGTGCCTATGCATTGGACAGTTCCAAGCAGCAAGGTCATGTCAATGAGGGATGATACTACCCAACTCACATCTCAGACAAGGCCCAATGAAGCTGAGTTGCCCGGTCGGGAAGATTTTCTGAAAATGGCTAAGTGTGGGAGGGAGGTTAAATCTTGATGAACTGTAAATGTGATCACACACTTAGCATACTTCAATGACATGATAACATATACCATCAGAACAACAAACAAAGTGTTACCCTTTGAGTGATTGTCTTAGGACAAGAAGCGACAAGTGTGACAATTACGATACACTTTAGGACGACCTTGACGACACTTGTGGACAATGTTCAAGACCTTGTTTATAAGTGCGACAAACGTTTACATGGTTAGGAAAAATCATATACACAAAGGTTGACCTTTGCAACCAACATAGAAGGCTCAAAAACATGTCATAATATTCCAACATGCCAAGAGACGACAATTGATCCAACAAGAAAAAGGGAGCAAAACACTTAGATAAAACACATGGAATGAATTTCAGTGTTTGTGACGATATATGTTGTAGTGTCCTACCTAGGGTGCTAGATGGGGCTAAATTTATTATCGACCAGGGTGCGTATACTTAGAGGCGTGTGCCTAAAATATATAGACATAAAGGATCTACTCTAGGCCTATTATTCCTAATTACAGCTGTGACTAGATCTAATATTAAACTATCAATCAAATCTTTAACTAAGAATCAACTATATATTATTAACAGCTAAAATGCAACTCATAACATGCTGTGTATCACTGTATTTAAAGGTTTCGTCCCCTTATAGAGACACCAAACGTGAAACCCCTGTTTAATGGCACTCAACAGTCATGAATATTTATTATAAGCATGCAAGGTAAAAATCATAAGCATCGTCCATAGCAGTGCTTTACAAAGCAACCCTGGATCGAATCCTTTACAGGATATGACTCACAATCCAGATGAGGGTTTGTTCAAGCGCATACATGGACATCTAACAGCGCATTCATAAACACACATGTAAGCATCAATCAAATCCCTGTGCATATAAATTGATATCAAATATCATTCAAACGCTTGACTGTGAAATGTAATTAAAGTAACAATATAAATGCAATGTAAACGTAATTAAAATATCGGTATACCATGCACGCAGGGCCCGTCCGCGTTCTTGGTACACCGAGACTGTTACTCCACAATCACAGTATTAAACAACGCACGGAGATTATAATGCAATCTTATATTAAATCAAAAGCTTTGTTCTGAAGCGACAAGAAATGTATATGTATGAACGTAAAGGCCTGAAAGTGTCAAAAGGTAAGCTAACATATAACCAGGTTCGGCCTTATAATTACATACATTCACATCCTTTGAAAAATGGATGTTTATCCATGGGCGACTGTTGCTGCTTTTACAAAAACGCAAAGATGTTCCTATCCTAGCTTACGCACATAAAAACAAGGAAACAACTAAAAATCGAATTGACTGTAACTGTGTGCTGTTGCTGCCTTTGTGCCAACATGCCATAGTTGACCAGGCGTTAACCGCGCATATAGGAGGGATGTTTCCGCTGCGAGATAGGTGCTTGTCCATGCTTGGACATTCCTCTTTTCGCCCATACCTTTCGCTCTGGCCTGGCTGTCATGCCACATGTCAAACGATAAGCCATTTACAGGTTGTTGAGACTTCCTGTAGTTATTTAGGCCAAAAATCCTAATTTATTAACACAAAACCCCTAAATCAATTTAAATGCAATTCAACAACTATAAAACTATTAATTAATTAATTTCCAAGGCATTTGAGGGATAAATGATGAGAAGAGGTAGGAAATGGTCATGTTTTGGGAGGGAAAAAGGGGTCATAGAATGGTACCAACACACTTGTTGTAAACGCCCATGAATTTTTCCCCTCAAGAAGGGTATGCATCTTAAATTTCCAATTAGAATAATTGGATCCGTCAAGCTTGTTTCTTTTGTTCAGGTATGCCTCTTTCATCTGGGTATTCATATTGACACTAAAAAAATGACCTCCAATAATTTAAAAAAAAAAACAGATTTATCCTAGATCCACAACAGACGATCTCAAATGCAATCCTGATTGCACAAGCCAATACACCCCAATTCAATTTAATTCAAAGAACCCCTTTTAAATTAAATTAAAAAATAATGAGCCCACTTGTTTTTTTAATAAAAACAAAACTCCTTCCTTTAAAAAATGACTCCTTTTTTTAAAAGAGTGACCTCTAAAAAAAATATTCTTTACTTCACATGATCATCAGAGAAAATAATGCATTTGTTTACTATCCTTTTTACATACCAGAATGGAGAAATTCTTCTAGCGCCAGAAATCAAAGTCACTATCATTTTTAACACCACCTCCGTGATACCCTCATTATTGATGCCATCGATTATGCCAAGCAGGTGTATGGTTTTCAGCTCTTTGCCTCACTGCATCAGAAGTTGGAAGTTCATAATTTATCACTACATTCTAGCCTCATTGCATTCCATGGAGCTTCTGCTTCAGCAACACCCTCGGAGAAAACATCAAAGACCTTCGACCAATAGCACTTCAATCACTAAGCAGAGGTCGACTATTTGCCTCCTCAATTAGTGCCATGACAAACGCCACCACCAACACAGGATATGTGGGCCACTGACACAGCCACACCACACCACTTTGCTTCTCGATTTAAAAAAACGCAGATCATCAACACTATATGCCAAAAACCTGCCTCCACAGATCCAGCAACAACTCATTTAACTACTTCACCTCCACATAGATCGACTGCGATCCACCACGAGCACACGATTGATTCACTAGAGTGTCATGGTCTCCACCTCTGCTGCTCCACCACTCGACCTCCACAACACGCAGACAAATGAAGCAGATTGATTCACCACACCGCCTCTGATTCAAGTTGCCACCATGCGAACTTCAACTCAGTCCTGACACCATCATGCAGATTTGACCATGAAGCAGCCAAAAATTCGGTCAAACTTTGGAAATGCAGTCAAAAAAAGAAGCGCGTCTTTTTGTTGCAAATCGACACTGATGGCCCACACTGATCAATTTCACTCTAAGGAAATGCACAACAACACTTTTTACATTCTTGATCGCACGCTGATTAGCACTCTTCTTCCTCCAGGAGGAAAAAAAATACTCATGTTCTGTCTCCTCACCACACGAGGCCTTCTTCACACCAGCGACCAAGGGCCTCTCTCCTACCACCTAGACATTCACTCAACTATCAAAGCACACTCGCTTTGACTCACCAGCCTTGGAGCTCTGATACCATGTTAAGAATTGAAGAAACAATTTTATTAATCAAACTGAGAAGCTCTCAAGTGAAGGCTTCACCTGGAGACTGCTTCGGCAGAAAGCTCTACATCAATCACATTACAAATCATGAATATATAACACATATAGGGAAGTTATAAGAGATACCTAAGATGTAGGAACTAATTCTAAGGCTCCTAAATTACATTTCTCCATTATCTGCAACAATATCACACAACTCATCTCCAGAATATGATTATGATACCATTCAAACTTGTGACTTTCTAGAATATGATTATGATACCAT
The DNA here is from genome assembly GCA_000404065.3 of Pinus taeda. NCBI lineage: Eukaryota > Viridiplantae > Streptophyta > Pinopsida > Pinales > Pinaceae > Pinus > Pinus taeda. The sequence continues at coordinate 9,074 of APFE030553518.1, forward strand.
TCAAACTTGTGACTTATGATTTTAATAGGAATTTAAACCTAATACAAAAGGAAGAAACTTAACAAAATTTCAAACATAAAATAATTAATCTGTCACTAGTCTTGTAAAATTTAACAATGCATTGAGATGGTTATGCTCTTACTCTCTTCTGGAAAAAGAGCAGTGATCCTGGGATTGGTTGGTAGCGTAACATCAATATATTCATATACTTACCGTTCAAATTTATCACAAATAAATCTTGTCTATTTCTCATCGAATATGATTATGATACCATTCAAACATGTGATTTATGATTTTAATAGGAATTTAATCCAAATATAAATGGAAGAAACTGAATAAAATTTCAAACATAAAAAAAATTAATCTGTCACTAGTCCTGTAAAATTTAACGTTGCTTTGAGATGGTTATGCTCTTACTCTCTTCTGGAAAAAGAGCAGTGATCCTAGGATTGGTTGGTAGCGTAACATCAATATCTTCAGATACTTATCCTTCAAATTTATCACAAATAAATCTTGTTTGTTTCTCATCGAAATGGAGTCTAGCCCAGGTAGTTTAGTGCAACTGAATTTCCACTTATCTTATCAATCGAATTGTGACCTGATGATGGAGGAAATACACGAACACCTTATCCATAAATGTTATTTATATTCTTTTGACCCTTACAAATGTACTCTTATTTCTTTTCAAATTCGAAAGTTCCTCAAGAAAATTCAAATTCTCTTCTTTCTATGTATATACCATTGAACGTGAATTTCAATGCCACAAGTCTTCTAAACCTAATAGGTGCAAATCCTTCTACAATTTGTTAACTCTCGCTGGGAAGTATTACGGTAGAAATGAGAAAATATTATGTATATACCATTGAACGAGAAGTTCAATGCCACAAGTCTTCTAAACCTAATAGGTGCATATCCTTCTACAATTTGTTAACTCTCACTGGGAAGTATAATGGTAGAAATGAGCAAAGGTCTGTCAATCCAATGTGTTGGTCTTACATGATTAGATGAGTGAAAAGTGTCAGTGAAAGGCCGTCTAAGTGCATTTGGCACATGCATAGCTCTTTTTTCCTAATTTTTCAATGGAGTACCATGAAAATGACTCAAACAACTTGTTTGAGAAAAATGGATCCAGCACTCATGTCAAACTCGTGATAACGACTAGGGCAACAAGGTTGTCATGTATGTATGTAAGAAAACAACTTTGTGATGTATGTATCTAAGAAAACAAGTATGTGCAGAATTATCAGCATATCATGGCTTTGTTGCACATTTTGGGCTTAACACACCCACTGCGGAGCGCTATCGTCTGTCATTCAAATGAATTGGTAAAACGAGAGGTGATGAGACGCACATAGGATTCTGCTTCAAATGGATAGATGGCACAACAATTCCGTGGCGACAATATGAGTAGCTGTCAGCCATCCAAATTGCTATCAATCGATTATACATTTCTATATATATCTAATGATGAGAGTTTCCCTATCACGGTTTGATTAGCTAAGGCTGTAAATTTTGTCAAGATATCATGCGAGTTTCCCGTATCACAGTTTGATTAGCTAAGGCTATAAATTTTGTTAAGATTTAGTTTCCTTTGAAATGTCTACCTATTGAACCAACCATCTTGTTCCTTTTTATTTAGCAGAAATAGACAAAATTTACTTATTTTAGTTAAGCACGCGTCAAGTGACATTTTTGGAAATCGTCGAGAGATTGTGATTTCTCTATATTTTCAAACAATTCCCTATCATCTGAAAGATGCAAAGGTTATAAGTGATTCAATTCTTTGTTACCGTTACAAAATTAATTAAAAAAATCAATCATGGATGAATTTCAAAATAATTTCTTAGTAAATCGTGGTATGTTTTAAACCTATTATATTTTACAAATAGTATTATTGCGTGTGAAAATGTTTCTAAAGATGAATAAGGAAGTTGAGATATTCTTTCAACAGAATCCCAAATGAATTCAACTTTAGAATTCTTTGTAAATATCCTTAAATTTAATATAGAGTGTGATGTAAGTCATATTTTAAGTGATTTTTTTGAAAGGACATACACATGTCAAAATAGACAAGACTATTGGCATTCCTTGTTAACATTGTGGTTGATTCATTGAAGAGAATCCAGAGTGTTGGTGAAAATGAATATGAGCAATTCGAAAATTGTTTGATTATCGAGAAATATATGGAAAATTCCATCTGAAAACTATCACAAAGATAGCTAAAAATAATGCAACCTATACAAAGAAATGACAAACAAAGTATGGAAAAGAAATTTGTTTCCTTAATATGTTTGTTTTATGTGTAGTTATAACCAAAGAATGTATAAAACAATCGATATCCAAAGAAAAATTAAGCTAAAAGGAAGATATACTATCATAGTAGGCATCCAATAAAAGTTGCAAGAAATACACACATGTGAAGACAAAGGAGGATGTGTCAACAACAAGCAAAATTAAAGGAGACAAAATTAGTATAGGGTATTTCCAACTAGAAATCCAACATTAGAACATATTTTATAAGTGTACCTATGGCAACAAAGGAAAGAGAAAAAAGCAAAGTCGATTTTGGGATATATGAGGTAAAGTAAGCAATTCAAGACAACAACAAAAAATACAAGAAAAACAACTACAAAAATGAGTTGAGATTGAAGGTAGCAATTTGTAAAGGACGAAGTTTCATTAGATGCACGTGTAATTGAAAAATGTTAGAAAACAGATTGGGAGCTACAAAAAAACCAATTGAAGACACATGACTAGAAGGCCATGAATTTTTTCCCCACGAGTCTGATGCAGGAGCATCTCTTCAAATTCAATAAGACGTAGAAGGTCTTATCACATTTACTAAATGATTTGGTTCCTTTAGTAGAATTTCATTTAATTAATTTATGAAGATACAATTAGTAGGTTTGTATTCTAAATATGATGTACTATAAATTGATTATAAGAATTAGAAATTGTTTCCTCATGACATGTAATTCATTATCTTAAGTGAGTAGTTGAGAGAAATAGAGATTCTAGGCTTGGATAGGATATTTTTGTTGGCATTATGGATTTCTTGGTTGTAGTTGGTTTGTGCTAGCATTGATGTCAACCTTATGATTGTCTAGATGATGCATTGATGCACTTTGATGTAGAGATGAGTTTGGAAGTTTATGTCAAGTTCATGACTTGCTGCAAAGGTGTTTTGCAGTCAAAGGTGTTTGGCCTTATGATGATGTTAATGATGTGATACAAAGTTGAAGGTTGTGTAGAGGTGTGAGGAAGAGAAGATAGTTTTTAGGGACTATGTTAGCCCTTAACTTGTTGGTAGCAAGGTCAACTTGGTGGTGATACTTGTCTAATGTATTAGCCTATTTTATGAACTATGATAGAGCTTAGCGGATGTATGGAAGTGTGTATAGGTGCTAAAGATGGTGTGGTGGAAGCTATAAGTTGTTATGAACATAGATTCATTATTTTAACCTATGTTCTACCATAATCGCTAGGAGACAATGTCCGTTGTTGCGGTTGTAGGATTTCAACCACTAGGATGTAGTTTAAATATTTTGGTTATAGCCAAGAATTAATAGTTTTGTCCCTGTGGTTGTGGGCCTATGTGACTTTTTCTCAACATTCCTTGTACACATCAAAAGAAATTTGACATGGTAATTCCGAAAATCTTCAAAATTAATTGGTTAAGGTCAAAATTGGCTGAATAAGTCCTCCATTGGATGTGAATTGATTTAATGCATAAGTATTGATGGTTATGGATGGATTTCATCAAATTTGTGCACATATGAACTTAGTCCAAAAGAGGAATTCACCCAACACATTATAAATATCTCATTTTGGATTTGTGAAATGGTTGACTAGTGTGATTGAAAGAGTAAGAGGTTTGGAGGGACGAATATTTTTCTATACATATTAGTGAGAATAGATTACTTAGTGTATGAATGCAAATGATAGTAGAGTGATAAAATCTAAGGACTGTAACAGAGTACTGAACTAAAATATTAGTTTGGAGATCAGATTTGTGGCTGATGTACCAAAGTTTCTTTGAAGAAAGATAGACTTGAGGAGAAAGGTTGTAGCTGGGCATGGATTGAGAAATGACCTATAGTATTATTTGACATTTGTTTTGCAGGGTTGTTAGCGAATTTGGAAGAACACCAGAATTATTTTATGTTGTTGATATATTGAAGAATTGATGTGTTTATTATATGCAGTAGTTTGTTGATGGGATTAGTATGGCCATGAGTGGCATGATTGATGTAGGTGGATATTTTGGCTAAGAGTATGAATTGTAATATCGTTGAAAAATTGTTGTTTATACTAATGAGTATTTTTTTTTTGAGTTTTTGAGATTGTCTTGTTGCTGGGGTTTGATAACAGAGCTTAATCTTGTTGAGCATAGTGTCTTGGGGATACAGTTTGAAAATGAATGAAATCAAGCTCCACATAGAGTTTTGGAGTGGCCTCTGGCAAGTGGGTTCTTGCTATGTTGGAGTAGTGATTCCATTCTAATGGGTGCAAGCAACAATGTAGCAAAAGTGGTTTCTTCTACCTATTGGGTGTTAGATAATAGTTGGTGGATTCCAATTAACTGTATTTCGAGATCGAGTATTTTGGTTAGTGGTAGCTATGTTTGAGGTTAGGTCTCCTAGATGGTGGTTGCCAAAAATATATATAAATTACATCATTTTCTTAACATGTAATAGAATATTCTAAGCAATGTAACAACAAAAAGGGTGTTTTTTCTCCTAAAAGGATTTCTACCAAATATCCTAATGTCTCATGTGTATTATTTTCGTGTTGTTCATTGCTGCTCTTATGGTTGTTTTTGTTTAACATCTCACATGATTATATTCTTATGCGTTGATCTACTAGTGTGTTTATGGTTAGTTAATGCATGAATTAGTTGCAGTTAAAATCATAAAAAGATATCATAAGGCAATCTACTGATTCATTCCTCCTCTAAACAGTGCTCAAGGTTTCTAACAATTGGTATTAGACAGGGGCTCTTAGTTGTAGCTTAATCATTAGAGAGTATATCTGGGGAGTGTTAGCAAAAATGTATTTGATTTTTTCTCTAGGATGAATCCTATATGAGAATATGTCCTCAGTACTGAAAATTTTAAGGTATGGAATGAGAATGTTAAATTTCAATTATTGACTTGTGGATATAGCTTTGGATATTGGTATGTGAAGCATGTGGTGAGGATCCACTTGCGCCTGAAGTCTTGTAGAAAGATGCTCAAGCTAGATGCATAATTTATGAAAATATTCACAATACAGATTTGAGGAAGTTAGAAGATCTGAAATATGCTAAAAATATGTGGGAAAAAATAGATATCATGTTTGGAGATGGTAGGAGAAACAATATAAATAATGAGAAGAAGATAAAGAAGATGAAAAAGAAGAAGGGCCCTCAAAAGAAAGAAACTCAGCCACAAGATTATCATCCTCCTAGTGCAAATGGTTCAACTGATAATATCAAGAAATAAAAAAATCAAGAACCAAATGTACTGCAATAGAATGAATCCAAAGGTATAGATAGTAATTATTTACTTTTGAGTTATACTTTAGATGCTTTATATTCTAGTCATGTTGAATTTCCTAGTGAATATGAGGATAATATTAAGCTTCTTAGAGCTGAGTATTAGTTTTCCATGGAGGTCGTAGATAAATTATCTATTGAGATTAGGAGAATAACAACTACATGCAAGGATAAGGAAAATTTATTGTTGATTTGTTATGATAAGGTGGCCAAGTATGTGGAGGAGATTATCATATTGAGGACTTTGTTAGAAAAATGAGAAAGAGTTGAAGAAGGGATGAGAAAACAATCTGAAGAAAAGGAATACATGTGTGAGAAATTAGAAGTGGAAGTGATATTCATAAGGAAGCAGCTGAATGTGGAGAAGAGCATCGTAGCCTTAGATAGTTTGCTTGATAACCACAGATCACCATTTGATAGATCTAGTACTGGCTTTCAAAATCGAGAGTCTGGTTTGCATACAAGAAAAAACAACAAAGTAGAACCAAAAGGACCTATGGCAAAAAATAGTAGTAGCAAAAGTAGTAAAGAAGGAAACCAATGACAAATCTAGTATCAACAGAAAGGAAGACCTCAAGGAGCACCTACATTCAAAATATCTTTCTCTAAGAGAGGATTGTGGTAGATTTGTCAAATTATAAAGGAATCAAAGTCCCTTTTTTCCTTTGATGCATAAGGTAGATTGTTACAACTATCAAAAGTTTGGACATGTTGCAACCAAATATAGAAGGAGAGTGTATAGATCTAGTCAACAGAGTTTGCAGCAATATGAGAAACCAAGGAGATTGGCCATCGGGTATAATTGTGCTTTTATGATTATTGTTACTCATGTAACATGTTTGGCCACAAGGCAATTGTTTGGAGATCTAGTCAATGGAGGAGTGGTAACTTGTATACAAGGTATATTTCTAGCATGACCAACAATACAATTAATCTTTTTGCTTCATATCTTGACAATGTGGACTATTATACATTCCACAAATTTTGGCTATATGGTACGAGACTGCATGTTGCGTAGTTCTTCAAGGAAAATTCGGTAATAGTGGTAGAATCAGAGAGGAGATAGAAAAAAACCAAGAAGAATGAAAAAAATCAACCTAATATTGTGTTGAAAAAGAAGGAGAATCAACCCATGAAGTAGATAGATCAGACCCCTCTATAGTCCATGGTTATCTCATACATATTTATAGAGGACTACAAAACTTCATGAGAGATGCATAACCTTAGGGGGAGAATATGTAGTAGTATTAATAACTTGATGAGTAACAACAACAACGAGTTTTGATCCAGTGCTTCCACGCATGTTTGGATCAGTAGGATCAACATACTCATATGAGGTATATTTTTCTTAGGGGGGCTATGGTTGTCTCTAGGGTTTCAAGGCTTGTTCTTTATATTTCTATTTCTCTTCACTCAAATTTCTTGCAACTAGTGTTTTTATTGTTTATGAATGGAAAAACATGTTATATTAGGCTTGTCGCAATTTTCATTAATTATTTTCAGCTACCCTAGCATGAGATTCAATACATTGTGGCATGGGCATGAAAAGAGTAACTTGAGACATGGACTAGCTATGTGTGGGCCATTATATTCTTCTATTACAACCATGTAATTACTATTATTTCATCATCTTATGTTGGGTGAGAGTTGAGTCTTCATGGTTATAGGAATGTTTTTGAAGGAGTCTCATTAAGTCTTCTTGCAGCCATATGTATCGGCTAATGATGTTGTAACAACCATGTCATGTTATATTCTTGGTTCATTGGTCAATTAGAGATGTTATAGCATAAATGTATTTCATTGGTAAAACCATGTAAAAAGTTGATGAAGTCATCTACCTGTATTGTCTTTATCATTGGGTCTTCTAGTGGATTGGAAAGAGAGTCATGCGGTCATATTATAGTCATGTATGAGGTCTTGCGTCACTAATTTGGCCATGCATTTACAATGTTATATGTCATTTAGTCATGGTCATATGGATTCTTGGTCCACCTTGTGTTTCTTTCGTATAGAAGGAAGCAATGATTGGAGCAAAAGTGGTTCACTATAGTTTGGAGATGACATGTGTTGAGGGGGGTGATCTTATATGCTCTTATTTAATTCAGCCATCCATTATTGGCATTATGGTCCACTTGGAGGTGTTCATGATGTGCCTCATGCTTTTTATGAATGTTGGGGTTTTTGAACTTATTGTATGAGTAAATAGGTTCATAATTGGTCATTGATGTTGTTGTTGGAGGTATGCATTGGTTGGTGGTTGTTGTAGAAGTGTTTACCTAACATATTGTGCTATTGTTGTTTGCTTGCTACTATGAAGAATATGGGTTGCTACCTCATGTGGATATTATTGCATATTTTGATTGATGTTTCTAATAGTTTCCACATATTTCTATTCATTATGAAGTTGTGCATTGATGTTATATGTGGTTTCCTTATGTGCATATTACTTGATATATTGGTGTTGCTACTAGAGATTCAATGGTTTGATATGTGACATTGAAGAGACTACTTGATGATTGGTTTAATAAGATACCTATTGTTATTGATGTGAAAAACATGGATATTTGTTGATATGCATTACTATTTAACCATGTGGAGATTAGATGGTTCAATGCTTATGCTTATGCTACAAAGCTCTTGTTGGCTCATTAAAAGGAGTTGACCCCTTGCCATTGATGTCAAAGGGTGAGAGAGAGAGAAGATAAGGTTGAAGGTCTGGAGATTGCGCGTGGTTTCCATCAATGCTAAAGGGGACATTGTTGGAATTCTAGATTTATTAGTTGTAGTTGGATTATGTTGGCATTGATTGCAACCTTATGATGGTCGAGATAATGGCATTGATTTGGTTTGATGCAGAGATGAGTTTGGCAGTTTCGGCATTCATGTTCATGACTTTTTGCAGTATTGTTTGACCTTATGATGATGTTACTAATGATCTACAAAGTTGTGTAGAGGTGTTGAAGGTTGTGCAAAGGTTTGAGGAAGAGCAGAGGGCTTGTTGGAACTATTCCAACCCTTAACTTGTTGGGAGTTAGGTCAACTTGGTCGTGATACTTGTCTAATGAATTAGCCTATTTGTTTATGTGTCACAGAGCTTGGCAGAAGTCTCGAAGTGTGTATAGGTGTTGAAGATGGTGTGTTAGAATTTAGAAGTAGTTATTCATTGTTTTTCCCCATGCTCTGCCACAATCGCTGGGAGACAGTGTCCATTAGTGCAGTTGTAGGATTTCAAACACTAGGATGTAGTGTAAACATTTTGGCTATAGCCAAGAATTTCTAGCTTTTTCCCTGCGGTTGTGGGTCTAGATGAATTTTTCTCCACATTCCTTGTGCACATCAAAAGAAATTCACCATGGTAATTCCCAAAAGATTCAAAATTAACTGGGTAAGGTCAAAATTGGTTGAATAAGTCTTGCATTGGGTTTAAATTCATTTAATGTACAAGTAGTGATAGTTATGAATGGATATCATCAATTTTATGCACCTATAAACGCAGTCCAAATGCATAATTCACATAGCAATATAAATATCTCATTTTGGACCTTAGAAATTGTTGGTTAATGTGATTGAGAGAGTAAGATGTTTGCAAAGAGGCATAATTCTCTAGACATATTGGTGAGCAAATATTACTTAGTGTATGAGTGTAAACTATTAGTGTTTGTAGCATCGGATGTGTTCTAGCCTTGAAATTTAGTGGAAAGGCTAGAATACGTGATATCTCCAAAAATCATAAATCGTTTCTAGAAATTCTGCCTAGAAATGACTTAATTAAATTATTAACAAGTTTTAAAATATTTCTTAAGTCTAATAAACCTAGGGAATATGGTTAATCAATCAGTATTAATTAATTTAAGGCGAGAATAATCTAGAAACACACACAGATTGATCCAAAGATAACCCTAGCCATCGATTATGTTTTAATCTTGGACATTAGCGCTCCAACGTAGGATTATAAGAGGAGCTCAATGTGATGATGGAGAATACACTTCAATAGTTCAATATCTAGGTAGATCGATTTCTAGAGTAGCAGTAGTCAGTTTTCGGAGAGCTAGAGATCGAAGTAGTGTGAGAGGGGCAGAGATAGTGAGGATGGAGGAAGTATTCAAGATTTTGCAAGTGCATTTGCAGAGAGGCAGAAGAGCCACAGAGAGGTTGACATTGGGGCAGCACAACAACTTCTAGAGGCAAAGTCGACTTCTTGAGAGAGATTGACATTTTCAGTTCTAAAGGCGAGGAAGGAGTCCCATAGTGTGAGAGAAGCATCTTTCTAGTCAGCAGAAGTTTGACCGACATCATTAGAGACTAGTCTGAGGCTAGATGCCCAACATGTTGCACATAACAACCCAATGGCTAACACAGAGGGCCAGAGGGCCAAATTTATTAAGGCAAGTTGTGACGAAAATTTGCATGCGGGGTGAGGAAAATTCCTCAATATATTTTTGCCATTATTTTTTTCTATAGGATTTCCAGATTTCAATATCCAATTGTACTCATATTTTCTCATTGTTGCATAGTAATAAAATCATCATCTCTTGCACCTAATGGAATAATGGATCATTTGTCAAAATATTAAATAATTAAAGTTTTTATTTTTAGGGAGAGATTTATGGAGAAGTTAGTCGAATGGCAATTAAGAGATTTGTGAATGATTGTTGAGAGAATTATGGAGTGATTTGTGGAGTTATGGATTGAGACATTTGTGGAGTTGACAAAATCCCAATACCTCTCCTCATGTATAAATATACCTCTATGTTAATGAAATAAGTTGAGTTGGTATGTGAGAGCTATGAATTATTGTTATATGTTAGTGTTTTATGCTTAGTAATTTAGTTTTTACTGTGTTGTTTTATTTTTGATTTTGTATCAGAGACATTGCCCCTAAGAATTAGAGAACTTATGAGATCTATGAGAATCCTCTTGAAAAAAAAACTTGTGTGTTTTTCGTGTGTGTTTGGTGCATGGAAGAAGAGCCTGAATAAAAAAGTGTTGGACATGAAGCAGCATTGGAGCATGGAGACTAAGGCTGCTATGTGAAAATTATTTCATGTATACCTATGCAATGAAGATACGTTTTTTGGTGTAATTTTATTTTTGCTGGTGTGTTTTTTTCATTTGATATATTTTTTTGCCTCTGAGGTTGTTTTGAGCCTGCCTGCACTGATCCGGTAGCCTGGGATAGTTGGAACCAATGTTGGAGTGAAGTTATTTTTGTACCACAAAACTAATACTAAAAACAAAGCAGAGACTAATAACAGAAGCCTTAAAACTTTTATGCATGCGGAACTCAGAGACTAAAAATAGAGACTTAAAGCTTTTATGCATGCGGAACTCACTTTTAATTAAAGTCGCAGCTTTTCCAATCAACAGATCTGAGACAGATATCCTATCCTCAGGCGACCATGCACGAGTCACACGACCTCTCTCCATGGGTCTTCTACTCTCTAGTTCCTTACAGCTCAAACCTCTTTCGGATATAGGAACTGTCCTCAGATAGGCAGCCCAATAGGCTTTGATATTAATAAAAGCAAACAGAATACACAAAGCTTGTTACAACAGAGATGTCTCAGAGTTCATTACTCACAAGTTCTCTCACTCAAACGATGATGTGAACTTCTAAAGACCCTTTCTTAAATAGACTCCTAAAGAATCTAAACCTATCTAAGCAATGACATCACAAAGAAATTATTGAGGGTCCTGTCGATATTTCTTTCACCGACAGTGTCTACTCAATATCTTCTAGTACAAGGAATCCTGCTACAACATGTGATCATATTATCACATTGCTAGCAAAAGATTCTACCAAGGTCCCATCAGACTCCTATTTTCCCACAAGTCTTCTTCTGACAACCTAGAGATGGTTGGTATTCATCAATTATTCTCTGGTGGTAGATGTCCATCAATCGGTTGTGTTAGCACCTAAATCCACCTCAGGCTGAAGGAAGGCAAAATTCAGGGTAACCACAAACCACGCTCATTCTGGTAGCTAGACCTACTAGAACAGGAGAGGGCTCTCTTCGAGTCACACTCAGTGAATAGATGAACGAAAAGGACTGAGATGAATTTCAAACGAACTATTTATCTTAGGCTAGTAAGTGGAAATGAAAATAAGGAGTGATTTTTATGAATGACTGTGTTTCTGGGATGTTATGGGACCACTGGACCTCAATGAACATAGAACTTAACATGAAGGCATAGATTATTTCGTGAGGCAAAATAGGTTGAAAGCATATCAATTTAGTTTTAAAATATGGCGGAATGGAAAGATTGATTAAGAAGGTGAAAAGGGCATGGGCGACATGAATCCTTTTTAACAGAAGAATGAACACTGTACATGAAATTTCCCCACAGGTAGAGCAATAGAATTGAATTCTACCTAATCTCACTCGAAAAATTTCACCAGAAATGAATACGAAATGAAACTATGGAACATAACAAAGAAATGGAGAGATTGATTAAGAAGGTGAAAAGGGCATGGACAACATGAATCCTTTTCAACAGAAGAATGAAACAGTGCACATAAAATTTTCCCACAAGTAGAGCAATAGAATTGAATTCTACCTGATCTCACTCGAAACATCTCACCGTAAATGAATGTGAAATGAACTATGAAACATAACAAGATACATATGAAACATAAGAGACACACTTGCTACACTCACAACCACAGGAATCTCATGAAACAGAGCCAATACCTTTCATTATTTCTCTGTAAAAATATAAAGTGCATAACTAAGTTTCTTTCCCACAGTCTCCCAGAAGTTACAAGCCAACCAACCAACTTGCTTTGCAAATGGTTTGCATACAATATATAGAATGTACTATGAAGAGATAGAACGACCAAGGGTCACCAAATGAAGGTGGAGAGCCAGAAATCAACTACAGGTGTAGTTTCACAAACATGAAAAATGGCTTGGGTGACCCTTTGCCTTCCTTTGCCACTTGTATAACTGACCATTTGGAGTGAAAATATTTATAAAACCGTTGTGCTCCTCCTCCTGTGCGTCGCGCTCTTTTCCAAGTGACTTTTGGAGAATTCCCGGTTTCCAAATTGAGTGCAAGGTAGATCGTTGGAAAGCCTGTCTTATCTACATTCCAACCCCACTAGAACGTTTTGGTTTGGATTTTATTTGCTCTGTCAAAAATCAAATCGCCCAAGACTGGTCGAACTATGCCAAATGAGGCTACCTCGAGGTAGAGTGCTGTTGCGGTAAACTTTTGAATGCCTTCCTCAACCTCAAATTGAGTTCATGATAGCTCATTGGAAATTTACTTGTCTCTAATTTCCAACCCAACTATAATTTTGCAATTTGGAGCTCATTTTCTCAGTCTAAAATCAAATCTCCCAAGACTGGTCGAACTGTGCCAAATGAGGATGCCTAAAGACAAAGTGTTGTTACAGTCAACGTTTGAATGCCTTTATCAGCTCCAAATTGAGCTTAGGATAGCTCATTGGAAAGCTATTGGTGTGTAGTTATCCTTTAGATCATAAAGCAAGTCATTTGGCGAACTTAACTAGGAGAAAACTTGATTTTCCCGAGGTCGCTCTAGAGGTGCATCAATTCTCACAAGACAATTGTATTTTTGACATTTCTTCAAAACCATGACACCTGTGTAAAAAGTGAAGGTGGTGTTTCTTCCTTGGTATTTTTTCGACAAAAACCTCTCTCAATTTTTCCAAATTCATCTTCCATTGCTCAGAAACATCATTTGAGTGAAACATATCCTGATGTGTGGGACAAGGGATTTGCCGGAATGAAGCAAAATGAAGGGGATAGGGATCTTCTAAATTCTTGAGGAAATTTTGGGAATTGTGGAGGGATGTTAGGAAGTAGGGAAAAGTGAAATCTCAGAAATTGAGTTAGGGGAAGGTGTCCAAAAAGGCAAAACACAGGCCCAACCATAGAAAATTGCCAAGCTGTAGCAAGAAACTAGGGTTTTTGCGAAAATGAGGGATTTGGGGGATCTCAGTGATGGGAAGAGTTTGATAAGGTATATTATGGATATGGGAAGGTTTATGAACATCAGGATACAAGTTTTTCCAATGATTTGACCATCCAAGAGAAATTAGCTTCAAAACCCTAGGAGAGTGAAATGAACCTTGCCATAGGCGCAACTGAAACATGAACAAGGTGTGAAATGACCCAATGGAGCTTGACATGATGATGATAATCCTTTGAATGATGGTAGACTCAGCTGAATAGTGACATAGAATGTTATTTGGGTGACTTTGACAAGGGTAAAATCAAACCCCAGACCTAATGCCTAGTGACCAAATTTTACTTGAAGACTCACTGAAATGATAAAATTTGACCTTGACACCTTAAAATCAGTTGTGTAAGAGCATGTTTGATCACTGGAAGAAGGCTGCAAAGACTGACACTAACAGGTTGTACTCTTCGTCGATTCCTTCATTTGGGTCCTGAGCATCTGTCAGTTCATCTTTTCCTTTCGGTGGAATTATTGTTCAGCGGGACGCTGTTGATGATGATTCTCCCTTTACGATATTCATTTTTATCTTGTGGAGGCCCAGCTACTGAGGTGTATGCATCAATTCTTTCTTTTCCCACTTGTTCAAAAAAGGCAAAGCACTTATCTCAATATCAAGAAAGGAATCTTTCTTCGAGATCCAAAATCTTTGCACCTGTATAAATGCTTAGTGCAAAATCAACACTTCCAATGATCTGATAATAATTTAGAATCCTGAGTGTCCAGATCATTTCTTTAGTAAACACACTAGACCATAAATCACATAAACTCCTAAAGAAGAGTTTTAATTTCATATTTGGCAAAGGGAAAACTTTTACCAAATTGTCGTCTAGGCTTAGGGAGATGCCCAAATTCTTTGATTGCCAAGCTTGGCACTTTCTTATCCACATGTTTCTTCTTAATCTCAATCCTACCACCTTTTTTATCTCTTCTGCAACAAATCCTGCATGATTTTCAAGAATTCGAAATCTATCTACAAAGGTGGCAAAATTATCCTCTTTTGGAGATTTGCCCGGAATTTCAAAAACTGAATATTTACAAGTTCTAAACATCTTATTCATGTCTCTAGTTAATGAGTCTGTCAAAAAATTAGAATTTCCTGGAATCCATTCGACTTCAAAGTCGAACAGCTGAAACCAAATCTGCCAGGCTAAAATCCTGCCTTTTGCAATTTGCCTTGAAATCTTTGCAGATAAGAAATATTTGAAATTCCTGGAGTCTGTTCTAATAAAAAACTTGACTGGAGTGAGATATACCACAAAACGCTGAATCCTATTAAAAATAGCCAAAGTCTCCTTTTCAGCTATGAATTAGTTCTTCTGGCTTGGTGTGAACTCTCCAGAAGCATATCCACACAATTTCTCTTCGGTGTTACCTTCACTGTCTTTTATTTGTTCTAGAAGTACAGTTGCCCAAAAATCTAAAGAAGCATCAGTCTGTAAAATGAGTAAACCATCACCTGGTGGCTGAAGTCTCGGCATAACCTCACACCCTTCCTTTAGATTTTTGACTGCTTCAATCGCTTCCTGTGACCATCCTTGGTTGTTGTTTCTTCTAATTGGGGTTGTTTTTCTTAAAAGTTTGGAATGTATTTGTGAAGATAATTCAGCACTCCCAAAAATCTCTGAATTGTCTTTGTGTCCTTCAATTCATCAGGAAATTGTGTTAATTTGGTTAGCACATGGGGTTGCATCTGAATAGCACCGTTAGCAACATTAATCCCCAAAAAATCAATGCTATCCTGAAACAAGGACATCTTCCTTTCTGACAGAACTATCCCATGTTGTTTAACTTCTTTAAGAAAAATCTCTAAATGCTCTAGATGAGTATGTACATCCGGACTGTGAATTAATATATCATCTATGTATGTCACAATAAAATCATGTTTTGCAAAAATATAATCCATTCTTCTCTGGAAGAATGCAGGAGCATTTTTTAGACCAAACGGAAGAACTTTCATTTGATAAAACATGGTTGGACAGATGAATGTAGTTTTGTGCCGGTCCTCTGGCTGAATCTGGATTTGATAATATCCTGACTTCATATCAAATTTACTAAACACCTTACTATGCTGAATCTTCTACATAATTGTTTCTGGCCACGGCAATGGATAATTAAAATTTTGAGTTATGGCATTAAGAGGTTTGTAATTTATAACCATCCTCGGCTTACCTCTTACAATCTCAGAATGGTTTCTTACTAGAAATGCAGAACAGGCGTAATGAGATTTGCTATGCTCAATAAGCTACATTTTTAGTAGCTCTTGAATCTTATTCTTAATTTCTTGCTCATCAGCTGGTGTGCAGGGAATCATCTTACCTTTTACTCCATTGTCATGTAAGTTGACAATCTTTTGCATCGGACTCTCTGTTTCCCAAAATTGTTTTGGATTGTCCGAGCAACTCTTTAGAAGTCTTTGATGAAAATCATGTTCTTCTGTAGACTAGTTCGGATCAATACATGCCAATTGTTTTGGTTTATTTTCTGCTCTGGCCTCATAAAATTGTAGGACTTCTTGCCAATCGCCTGAATCTTTTAATGACCTCCTGGTTCCTACTCTTTTTTTACTATTCTCATGCCTAACTTCTGAATTTGCCAAAAACAATCTAGGTACAGAGATAGCTTTCTTTTTTAAATTAATAATCAACTTATCCTGGCTGATTATAACGGGTAGCATAGAGTTTAGAAACGACATTCCCAGCATTAAGCTTGTTAAGGGATCATAATGATGAATAGCTGAAATTTTGATAATACTCCCCCCAACTTTTAAAGAAACATTGTCTACATAATGTGTGAGGCTCACAGATCCTCCAATGGATTCTGAAATCAGTATTATTTTAATGGTTTCCACAGAGGTTTGAACAAAGATTGTCTTGCCAAGTTATTTGATCCTCCAGTATCAACAAATGCGTCTACTGAAATCCACTCATTTTTAACTTGCACTTGAACTGGAATATAAATAAGACTATCGGTTTTGACAATCTTTTTCAAAAATGTATTTTCTCTTTTGACCTCTGGTTGTGCCAAACTGGTTGAAGTTGTTGTTCTTTTTTCATATGGACAGAAAGAATTTAGATGAGGCAAAGGTGATACAGAGCACTTACCTTTGTCCTTTGTAACTGATATTGTACTTACCAATTCATCATCTGAATTGTCTTCTATTTCACTTGTCAATTCAGTGTCTGAACAACTCTCCTCATCATTGTAATGTTGTTCACTTGAAATCACTCTCTGTACAGGATGGACATAAATTCATTTTTTGTACATTTTCATTATCTTCTTCAACATCTGAAACTTTAGTAAGAATATATACATCTGAAATTTCATCATCTGACTCTACAACTGACCAGTCATCTTGAAATTCTTCAATATTTACACATGCTTTGAGTTTGCTAGATGAACTTTGGGGGCACTTTCTTGCAAAGTATCCTTCTTTTTTACAAATGAAACAACAATTGTTGTTTTGTCGCTTTGTCCTTTTCTTCAAAAATCTAAATCTTTTGAAAGGCTTCTTTGGGTTAGATATTCTTTTGGGTTTGATCTACCATACCTTCTGGTTTTCTTCTTTGTCTTGAAAGGTGTCCATGGTAGTACTTGTTTACAGACATCCGAACTGGGTGTGATGTCATGTGATTTCTTCTGCTAGCATAAATATTTTACCTTTTCTGAAACTCTAAACAAAAGATCAACCCAATAAATCTGATCTAGACTTTTCATTTGTATTTCTAGATCATTCATCACAAGATCTCCCAAATTGCCTGGTTTGATAAAAATGAAATATTTTGAGCAAGATCATTGGTGAGACTAGCTTTGAATATCTTAGCCATATAATCTTTACTAAATTGATCTAATTATTTTATATCTTTCAGTTCCATGCAGCTAAGATCAGTTATAATTTGCTTTTTCTCATCTACTGGTTCTATCACAAATTGTGTTTTCAACAATATTTCTAGTGTGGACAGTCCATCTTCCATGACTGCTCTTCTTTCTTCATCTGATGGTCCCATCCACCAGTCATAAACAATTCCAATCATCCTTTTCTCTGCTAGAATCATAATGGATAAATTATCCAATTTTGTAGTGACCTGCATCTGGTATAATTATCCAATCCAGATTCTGATAGATTCCCTTGGATTTGAAGAATTATCAAGATCTAGTATATAGCCACTAGTATTGGTTGCAAATAGGTCTTCTTCGATTCTAGGATATTTAGTGACATCTTTCAGAATATGAGCTTTATTCTGATTTTTTATTGACGGGAAGATGAAGGACGGGAATCTAGAGGCACCTTGCTCTAGGGTCATAACTTCCTTCTTCGACTCAAAGAGTTTATCAATTTTGAATGATTTCATTGATTTTGTCTCACTGGTTAATTTCCCAGTGTCTTTGGAAGTTCCTTCTCCTGCACTAGAGGCATCTGTTTGTCTCTTATCTTCTTCTTCTTCTAAATCCCAAAAATTGGGTGTGGACATATCTACATGAAATTTAGGAATTTGTTTGGCCTTCTTTTTCTATTTCGTTTTTCTCCTCTCTTCTCTTTCTCTCTTTTTTGCTTGTTGCTCATCATAAAGCAACTTAAGGTTACCATTGATCAAATCTTCTTGTCGTCCTAGATCATTTAGAACATCTTCTGCATGCGAGCACCAAGTGGTCAGGTAGTTTCCTACCTAATAAACTTGATCCATATCATTCTGGTTCTGAGAGTTGTGTTCTAGCAATGGACCACAATCTGCTCTTGTAGGTGGCTGTCTGGTTTGAGATGAGGAAACACAGAACTTTGTTTTGGGTGGCCACTTTCCTCCTTTAACAAATCTCCTATTAGCAAACTGAAATTCTTCTACGGGTGGAAAAGTATTTACATGAGTTCTGAACATTTTATTTACTGCAAAAAATGGATTTATGTACAACTGATTATCAGACCGGGGTGTACTGGTGGAAGGTTCTTCTGGTATGGAAACTTGTCTATAAAAGGATCTTCTTCCGCTATGATGGATTGGTTCTTCGACTGGTAGTACATGCTTTTTTGGTAAGACTATTGGCCTGGGAATTCTGGATTGGTTAGGATTAGGAATTTTCTTAACACAACAATCTGCAACATTCGTCCTCTTAATCATACTATTTGTATTGTCTGCGGCCAATGATTTGTACTAAACATACCAATCACTAGGTAAGGATTCCTTATCATAATGCACACCTTCAATTTGTGCATTTCCTACTCCTACTATGACACAATCCTTTAACACCGGCTGTTTCAGCTTTGGATGCACAGTATTAGTTAACTGGAAGGATGTTTGAACTATTAAAGATAAAAATTCACTATCATCTACCATAGATAGTCCTTGTACTCCTATCAAGGCTTTCCAACATTCCTTAAGATGAACATCTGTAAGACTGATAACATAATCAGGGAAGATTGTTCCATGCTGACAAACCGATGACAGATTTCCCAATATAGTTCCTATTCGGGCATGATCATATGTGTTATGCCTTGTATCAAATAAATTTGCTATACAAGGAGTATTTAATCCATGTCTGAACAATGGGGCTAGACCGATTCTAATTGCTCCAAAATGTAAGTAATAGAATCTTCCTTCAACAACATATTTTCTAAACTTTTTGATTTCATCTTCTGAGAATAAATTTAAACCTACTATCTGTACAGACGAACCTTTAATTCTAACTTTGAGCTCAACTTCTTTGAAGTAATATTTCTTTGAAAGTTTGAACATAATAGGGACTGGATAAACTTCTTTAGTATTCAATGCAGGCGGGTTCCAGTTCTCAGGGTCCTCGACTTTCTCATGTTCATTTACTTCAGACTCAAGGGATCTATTTTCTACTTCAGATATTGATCTCTTATCAATGGTAGAAAAGGATCTCAAGAAGTTAGCCATGATGAACTGATACAATTCTATTCCAGAAGTCAACCGAAGGAGCTTTTATCTACTCAGCACAATGATAAACAAAGATGCTTTTCGAAAGCTTCCTGGCTTTCTTCAGATTCTGTCTATAGAATATATTTCATCCAATAATAGATATGACTTTGACATCCAAGGAACGAGGGGTGGCTCTGATACCAAAACTAATACTAAAAATAGAGCAGAGCCTAAAAACAGAAGCCTTAAATCTTTTATGCATGCAGAACTCAGAGACTAAAAACAGAGACTTAAAGCTTTTATGCATGTGGTATCAGAGCCACCCCTCATTCCTTGGATGTCAAATTCATATCTATTCTTGGTCGAAATATATTCTACAGACAGAATCTGAAGAAAGCCAGGAAGCCTTCGAAAAGCATCTTTGTTTATCATTGTGCTGAGTAGATAAAAGCTCCTTCAGTCGACTTCTGGAATAGAATTGTATCAGTTCATCATGGCCAACTTCTTGAGATCCTTTTCTACCATTGATAAGAGATCAATATCTGAAGTAGAAAATAGATCCCTTGAGTCTGAAGTAAATGACCATGAGAAAGTCGAGGACCCTGAGAACTGGAACCCGCCTGCATTAAATAATAAAGAAGTTTATACAGTCCCTATTATGTTCAAACTTTAAAAGAAATATTACTTCAAAGAAGTTGAGCTCAAAGTTAGAATTAATATTCTCAGAAGATGAAATCAAAAAGTTTAGAAAATATGTTGTTGAAGGAAGATTCTATTACTTACATTTTGGAGCAATTAGAATCAGTCTAGCCCCATTGTTCAGACATGGATTAAATACTCCTTGTATAGCAGAGTTATTTGATACAAGGCATAACACATATGATCATGCCCAAATAGGAACTATATTGGGAAATCTGTCATCGGGTTGTTAGCATGGAACAATCTTCCCTGATTATGTTATCAGTCTTACAGAAGTTCATCTTAAGGACTATTGGAAAGCCTTGATAGGAGTACAAGGACTATATATGGTAGATGATAATGAATTTTTATCTTTAATAGCTCAAACATCCTTCCAGTTAACTAATATTGTGCATCCAAAGCTGAAACATCCGGTGTTAAAGGATTGTGTCATAGTAGGAGTAGGAAATGCATAGATTGAAGGTGTGCATTATGATAAGGAATCCTTACCTAGTGATTGGTATGATCAGTACAAATCATTGGCCACAGACAATACAAATAGTATGATTAAGAGGATGACTGTTGCAGATGGTTGTGTTAAGATAATTCCTAATCCTAACCAATTCAGAATTCCTAGGCCAATAGTCTTACCAGAAAAGCATGTACTACCAGTCGAAGAACCAATCCATCATAGCGGAAGAAGATCCTTTTATAGACAAGTTTCCATACCAAAAGAACCTTCCACCATTACACCCCGATCTGATAATCAGTTGTACATAAAGCCATTTTTTGCAGTAAATAAAATGTTCAGAACTCATGTAAATAATTTTCCACCCGTAGAAGAATTTCAGTTTGCTAATAGGAGATTTTTTAAAGGAGGAAAGTGGCCACCCAAAACAAAGTTCTGTGTTTCCTCATCTCAAACCAGACAACCACCTACAAGATAAGATTGTGCTCCATTGCTAGAACACAATTCTCAGAACCAGAATGATATGGATCAAGTTTATCAGGTAGGAAACTATCTGACCACTTGGTGCTCACATGCAGAAGATGTTCTAGATGATCTAGGACGACAAGCAAATTTGATCAATGATAACCTTAAGTTGCTTTATGATGAGCAACAGGCAGAAAAGAGAGAAAGAGAAGAGAGGAGAAAAAGGAAACAGAAAAAGAAGGCCAAACAAATTCCTAAATTTCATGTAGATATGTCCACACCTAATTTTTGGGATTTAGAAGAAGAAGAAGATAAGAGACAAACAGCTGCCTCTAGTGCAGGAGAAGGAACTTCCAGAGACACTGGGAAATTAACCAGTGAGACAAAATCAACGAAATCATTCAAAATTGATAAACTCTTTGAGTCGAAGAAGGAAGTTATGACCCCAGAGCAAGCTGCCTCTAGATTCCCGTCCTTCATCTTCCCGTCAATAAATAATCAGAATAAAGTTCATATTCTGAAAGATGTCACTAAATATCCTAGAATCGAATAAGACCTATTTGCAACCAATACTAGTGGCTATATACTAGATCTTGATAATTATTCAAATCCACGGGAATCTATCAGAATCTGGATTGGAGCATTATACCAGATGCAGGTCACTACAAAATTGGATAATTTATCCATTATGATTCTAGCAGAGAAAAGGATGACTGGAATTGTTTATGACTGGTGGACGGGACCATCAGATGAAGAAAGAAGAGCAGTCATGGAAGCTGGACTATCCACACTAGAAATATTGTTGAAAACACAATTTGTGCCAGAACCAGTAGATGAGAAAAAGCAAATTATAATTGATCTTAGCCGTATGGAACTGAAAGATCAAAAATACTTAGATCAATTTAGTAAATATTATATGGCTAAGGTATTCAAAGCTAGTCTCACCAATGATCTTGCTCAAAAGATTTCATTTTTATCAAAGCTACCAGCAAATTTGGGAGATCTTGTGATGAAGGATCTAGAAATACAAATGAAAAGTCTAGATCAGATTTATTGGGTTGATCTTTTGTTTAGAGTTTCAAAAAAGGTAAAATATTTATGCTAGCAGAAGAAAGCACATGAAATCACACCCAGTTCGAATGTCTGTAAACAAGTACTACCATGGATGCCTTTCAAGACAAAGAAGAAAACCAAAAGGTATGGTAGATTCAAACCTAAAAGAATATCTAACCCAAAGAAGCCTTTCAAAAGATTTAGATTTTTGAAGAAAAGGACAAAGCCACGAAACAACAATTGTTGTTTCATCTGTAAAAAAGAAGGACACTTTGCAAGAAAGTGCCCCCAGAGTTCATCTAGCAAACTCAAAGCATGTGTATATATTGAAGAATTTCAAGATGACTGGTCAGTTGTAGAGTTAGATGATGAAATTTCAGATGTATATATTCTTAATGAAGTTTCAGATGTTGAAGAAGATAATGAAAATGTAAAAAAAAATGAATTTATGTCCATCCTATACAGAGAGTGATTTTTCAAGTGAACAACATTACAATGATGAGGAGAGTTGTTCAGACACTGAATTGACAAGTGAAACAGAAGACAATTCAAATGATGAATCGGTAAGTACAATATCAGTTACAAAGGACAAAGGTAAGTGCTCTATATCACCTTTGCCTCATCTGAATTCTTTCTGTCCATATGAAGAAAGAACAACAACTTCAACCAGTTTGCCACAACCAGAGGTTAAAAGAGAAAATACATTATTGAAAAAGATTGTCAAAACCAATAGTCTTATTTATATCCCAGTTCAAGTGCAAGTTAAAAATGAGTGGATTTCAGTAGTCGCATTTGTAGATACTGGAGGATCAAATAACTTGGCAAGACGATCTTTGTTCAAACCTCTGTGGAAACCACTAAAAAACATATTGATTTCAGAAACCATTGGAGGATCTGTAAGCCTCACACATTATGTAGACAATG
>APFE030553518.1:32222-79553 GCA_000404065.3 Pinus taeda
GGGGGGGGGGGGTATTATCAAAATTTCAGCAATTCAGCATTATGATCCCTCAGCAAGCTTAATGTTGGGAATGTTGTTTCTAAACTCTGTGCTACCTGTTACAATCAGCCAGGATAAGCTGATTATTAATTTAAAAAAGAAATCTATCTTTATACCTAGATTGTTTTCGGAAAATTCAGAAGCTAGGCATGAGAATAGTCAAAAAAGAGTAGGAACCAGGAGGCCATTAAAAGATTCAGATGATTGGCAAGAAGTACTACAATTTTATGAGGCCAGAGCAGAAAATAAACCAAAGCAATTGGTATGTATTGATCCCAACTGGTCTACAGAATAGCATGATATTCACCAAAGACTTCTAAAGAGTTGCTCGGACAATCCACAACAATTTTGGGAAACAGAAAGTCTGATGCAAGAGATTGTCACCTTACATGACAATAGAGTAAAAGGTAAGATGATTCCCTGCACACCAGCTGATGAGAAAGAAATTAAGAATCAAATTCAAGAGCTACTAAAAATGCAGCTTATTGAGCATAGCGAATCTCATTACGCCTGTTCTGCATTTCTAGTAAGAAACCATTCTAAGATTGTAAGAGGTAAGCCGAGGATGGTTATAAAATACAAACCTCTTAATGCCATAACTCAGAATTTTAATTATCCATTGCCGAGGCTAGAAACAATTATGCAGAAGATTCAGCATAGTAAGGTGTTCAGTAAATCTGATATGAATTCAGGATATTATCAAATCCAGATTCAGCCAAAGGACCGGCACAAAACTGCATTCATCTGTTCAGCGAAGTTTTATCAATGGAAAGTTGTTCTGCTTGGTCTAAAAAATGCTCCTGCATTCTTCCAGAGAAGAATGGATTATATTTTTGAAAAACATGATTTTATTGTGACATACATAGATGATATATTAATTCACAATCCAGATGTACATACTCATCTAGAGCATTTAGAGATTTTTCTTAAAGAAGTTAAACAACATGGGATAGTTCTGTCATAAAGGAAGATGTCCTTGTTTCAGGATAGCATTGATTTTTTGGGAATTAATGTTGCTAACGGTGCTATTCAGATGCAACCCCATGTGCTAACCAAATGAACACAATTTCCTGATGAATTGAAGGACACAGAAAATTCAGAGATTTTTGGGAGTGCTGAATTATCTTCACAAATACATTCCAAACTTGTCAGAAAAAACAACCCCAATTAGAAGACAAAGCAACCAAGGATGGTCACAGGAAGCGACTGAAGAAGTCAAAAAGATAAAGGAAGAGTGTCAGCATCTGTCGAGACTTCACCCACCAGGTGATGGTTTACTTATTTTACAGACTGATGCTTCTTTAGATTTTTGGGCAGCTGTACTTCTAAAACAAAGAAAAGACAGTGAAGGTAACATCGAAGAGAAATTGTGTGGATATGCTTCTAGAGAGTTCACACCAAGCCAGAAGAACTACTTCATAGCTGAAAAGGAGACTTTGGCTATTTTTAATGGGATTCAGCATTTTGAGGTATATCTCACTCCAGTCAAGTTTCTGATTAGAACAGACTCCAGGAATTTCAAATATTTCTTATCTGCAAAGATTTCAAGGCAAATTGCAAAAGGCAGGATTTTAGCCTGGTAGATTTGGTTTCAGCAGTTCGACTTTGAAGTCGAATGGATTCCAGGCAATTCTAATTTTTTGACAGACTCATTAACTAGAGACATGAATAAGATGTTTATAACTTGTAAATATTCAGTTTTTGAAATTCCAAGGAAATCTCCAAAAGATGATAATTTTGCCACCTTTGTAGATAGATTTCGAATTCTTGAAAATCATTTGTTGCAGAAGAGATAAAAAAGGTGGTAGGATTGAGATTAAGAAGAAACATGTGGATAAGAAAGTGCCAAGCTTGGCAATAAAAGAATTTGGGCATCTCCCTAGGCCTAGATGACAATTTGGTAAAAGTTTTCCCTTTGCCAAATATGAAAGTAAAACTCTTCTTTAGGAGTTTATATGATTTATGGTCTAGTGTGTTTACTAAAGAAATGATCTGGACACTCAAGATTCTAAATTATTATCAGATCATTGGAAGTGTTGATTTTGCACTAAGCATTTATACAGGTGCAAAGATTTTGGATATCGAAGAAATCCCCATCAAGGAAGAATTAATATAGTTCCTAGTATCTTTAAAGATTCCATATATTTTCGAAGAACTTGAAGCCTCCTTCTTACAAAGAGTTGACGAGAATTATGCAGTCACTGATACATTTCCCCAGTATGAGATCTTTGAAAATTTTGCAGATTGGGAAATTAAAGGAGGAGTGTGCAGAAAAATACAAGTTACCAAAGTGTCTCAACGTATCCAAAGATCACTACAATACTTAAGAACATTTGCTTTTCCTTGGGATTTTCATAGTTTGAGCTAAGAGAAACATAGATCCAAATCCATTTGCTTAGGTGTTTATTTACGAAAGAATTGGGGAAATAGATGCTGGTAACAACCAAGAACTAATCAAGTAGCATGCCGATTGGTTCCATGAGTTTGGAAATCTAAGGTTGGTTGAGAAGCTCCAAATTCTTAACAAAATGAATGACTTACAAGGATAGCCTAAAGTTTTAAAATTTGCAGTTAAACAAAAGGCGTCAGTCACTATTTCAGTTATTTGTCCAAACTGGAATAATAATGTTATTCACATAATTAGTTTAATGATTTCCAAAAGAATATGCACATCAATGATTTTTGACCTCGGATGGCAGCATCGAGATGTTTTAAATGAAAACTGTAGACTATTGATCCAGCATGCTACTAAAAGCTCCACCAACATGTTCCAAATCTTTAAATGGGAACTGTTAGATGGCATTGAGCTGGCAGTACAGAGATCACCTGCAACCCGGAAGGCTTTTAAAGATTCCTTTCTTGATATTGAGATAAGTGCTTTGCCTTTTTTGAACAAGTGGAAAAAGCAAGAATTGATGCATACACCTCAGCAGCCGAGCCTCCACAAGATAAAAACGAATATTGTAAAGGGAGAATCATCATCAACAGCGTCCTGCAGAACAATAATTCCACCGAAAGGAAAAGATGAACTGACAGATGCTCAGGACCCAAATGAAGGAATCAACGAAGAGTACAATCGATTGATGGACATCCACCACCAAAGAATAATTGATGAATACGAACCATCTCCAAGATCGTCAGAAGAAGACATGTGGGAAAACAAGAGTCTGATGGGACCCTGGTAGAATCTTTTGCTAGCAATGTGATAATATGATCACATGTTGTAGCAGGATTCCTTGTACTAGAAGATATTGAGTAGACACCATCGGTGAAAGAAATACCGACAGGACCCTCAATAATTTCTTTCTGATGTCATTGCTTAGATAGGTTTAGATTCTTTAGGAGTCTATTTAAGAAAGGGTCTTCAAAAGTTCACATCATCGTTTGAGTGAGAGAACTTGTGAGTAATGAACGTTGAGACATCTCTGTTGTAACAAGCTTTATGTATTCTATTTGCTTTTATTAATATCGAAGCCTACTGGGCCGCCTGTCTGTGGATAGTTCCTGTATCCAAAAGAGGTTTGAGTTGTAAGGCGCTGGAGAGTAGAAGACCCGTGGAGAGAGGTCGTGTGACTCGCGCATGGTCGCCTGAGGATAGGATATCTGTATCAGATCTATTGATTGGAAAAGCTGCGACTTTAATTAAAAGTGAGTTTTGCATGCATAAAAGCTTTAAGTCTCTGTTTTTAGTCTTTGAGTTCCGCATGCATAAAAGCTTTAAGGCTTCTGTTTTTAGTCTCTGCTATGTTTTTAGTATTATAACAAAAAAATAGGAATCACCAACGTGGAATAGGAACAAACACGCTTGGAGAGATTTGCGTGAAGCTACGTGGAGAAGTCTTCTATGTGGATGATGATATCACTCAAAATTTTCCTTAGAAGTTATCAGAATAAGGAAGCAACCAAGGTAACCACAAACCAATCTTTTAGGTTTAGGCTCTAGCCAACCTAAGTCCATAGAGGGATCTCTCTATGTAATTTAGCTTTGTTTTACTGGGATTTTAGGCTAGTTCTTAGTGTTCATGGGGTTTTGGTTTTGATTTTAAGGTTTGGTGGTGGAATTCTTGGAACATATGGATAGAGGCAAGGTCTTTAAGCCATTGGGCTATGGAATCAACAAATGGATAGAAAAACAAGATCAGTTCATTAAAGGGAATGTTCACAGTGTAGGCTAGAAAAGTAAAGAACAAATCTGTAGGCCGAATTGGTGGAATGGTCCTAACCAGGGTGAGAGGGCACTTAAGAGTCCTCAGACTGGGGCGAAAATGAAGAACAGGGGATAATCATGAAAAAGGGGCAATTAAGAATCCTTTGTTATAGATCACAAGGGATAACCTAGACTAAGGAGCAATCAAGAATTCCTTAACTCAGATTAGTGAAGAAAACATTTAACATGCATAACAATCAAGATAGAGTGTGGTTAAGCAATTTCTGAAATATCATTCCATGTTATAGCATTCAGTTTTTTAGAGATACAAATAAGATTATGGAAAACTTAAAGAAAATAACATGGAACTTTAAGAGAATACTTATTTGAACTTCGCTTTGCACAAGAATCCAGTGAAATATCTGATCTTCATTCCTTGATCCAGCTAGCTAATCCAGTCATTAACACAATAGAATTTTTAACTAAAGAACAGTAGCTCTATAGAAATGCTTGGAATCCACCCTACATACTTTGAATTATGAATTATATATACAAAATATCTTAAAATAGCTTGAGATTTATTATAGGAAATAAAAATATCTTCTGGCAAGAAAATAGAGACAACTAATGAGTTATTTCTTGATGTCCCCTTTATTGTGGTTGTGCTGGCTTTTATAGTTAGATTAGAACCAATTAAGCTCGCTGATAGTTGTAGCATTTTTACGATGGAGTCTTCTTTACTTTGATATTTCATCTGATACTCTTTGACCCTGCTGTGTTTTTATTACCTGTTTCATCCTGATGCCTTCATATTTACTGTGTCGTAACTTTTGGTTGTTAATTCATCACAGTAAGTCAGTCACAGTTTCCCACCATTCTCCATCTGGTAATTTTACATTTATCATCCTTCTGTAAATCTCATCAGCCTCAGTATAATTTGCAAAATTGGACTTGGTGAGGAACAAATGTTTTACCTCATGCTCAAGGAAAACAAGTTTTCAAATGTGTCATATAATAGTTTGCCAATTGGCAGGGCCTTAATTGATGAAGAAATTTCCTATTCCTTAGCTATTTTTCTAAGTTTATCCACATAGTCTGACTGTGTCATGAGTTTGTCATTGATGACCATAGGACTGGGCAAACCTTTCTCTCTCAAAATGTGAAATTTAGCCATGAATCTGTCAATGGCTACCTGCATATTGTGGCACTTTTCTTCCAAGTTAAGCATAAGGTTCCTTTTGGAAAGGAGCTTCCTTATTTCTTAAATGGTGGTAGTTCTATCTTCAATGTTCTCTGTTTTTGCTATTGAGGAAATGGATGAGTCGATTTGCATCCTCAGGCTTATTTCCCAATTCCTCATTCACTTTCTGGATAGCTTCAGTAGCTACCTTTACTAGCTCTATTTGCTCAAAAAAAACTTGGATTGATGGCCAAATATCATTGGCAGAGTCAATGATATTGGCCCACAGCATTTCTTTGGTTTGTTCAAGTGGCTTCTCAAGTGTTAAATCATTTTCTAGGATTCTCATCCTCTCACCCATTCTCTGGGCCCTTTATGTTTCCTCTTTCTGCTTTAGTTGGGCAAGTTTGCAGTTTGTTTCCAAACTTGCCACCTTTTCCTTTAGCTTGTTCATCTCTGTAGCCTAGATAAACATCTCTTCCATGGATTTGATAAGTTATGTTGCTTTCTCTCCTAATTTACCTGTTGTTGATGTAGATTTCATTGTTGTGGCAAGGTTGTTGCAAGTGGAGTTGTAGGTGCTAGTGATGCTGCCAGGGTAGAAGGAACTATTTTCGATACTATGGGGATGACAGTTCTGGAAGTTGTGGCCAAGTCACTTTTCTTCGATTGAACTAAAGTGTCCAACTCCTTCTCTGTCTCCTTGATTTGATCATTGAGTTTTAGGACTAAGTCCATGAGCGCTTCATATCGTTGTTGGGCTTCTAGAACCTCTATTGTTTGTGGATGATGTAGTTGGGGTATCTTTCACTGTTTTTTCAATGCAACTATGTCATAATTCTTCTTTCTAATAAGATGTTCCGCAGATTTTATATCCTTGGGATTGTGTCCCAATTCAATTACTAAGTCCTCTAATGACTTGATCCTGGTGTCCTTGGCCTGTGAGGAGCACTTCTCTAACTGGAATTGAGCCAAGATATTGTTCAAAGAGTTTTGTAGCTGGTGGACAGCTATGCCTTTACCTATCAAGGTGGAGTATATCACCTCTCCAGCTTGTTTATGCAATTCAATTTGGTCTATGGGATGAGTATCCCTTGCTAGTACTTCAAAATCTACCCTTCTGAAATCTAATGTTGTTCTTGGCTGCTAGGTTGTAGGTTTCACAAAGGTCATCTGCAGCTTCCCCTCCTTAATGTCAAATGCTGACATTAGTATTGTTTGATTGGTAGGGGTGAGTTTCAGGTATTGAGCATAATTTTGGGCTTTGAGCTTCTCGTTTCTAGCCTTGATTTCCTTATATCTTTCCTTGATGTCTTGGTCTTTATCTGCAAGCATTATGAAGGAAGATACTTCCACACTGAGTTTCCTTTCCAGCATCTATGTTTGTGAAGTGAAAGGCTCTTGTGTTCCTCTTGATGGAGTGGCAGGCCTACTTCTTTTTGCTTTTGTATTGGTGATCTAAGCTGATCCTTCAGTGTATTCCTGCTCAGAGGGTGGATTTAGCCTTTGCCTCTTGTTTCATTCCTACTGTAAATCAGAGGTGGCCATCCCTGGGGTGGAATCTCCTTCTTTGTTTCCTTTTGGGGCCTTCTCCTCATTCTGAGCAATCTGCATGATGGGAGGAGTGCTCATGGTAGTCTCTGGTTTTTCTGGTACCTGCAGAAAAGAGTTGTCATCAAGCTGCTTTTCTAAATCAATAAGAGCATTCTCAATATCTAGTCTGGTGTTGTCCTAGTTTGCTAGGGTACCTTCCACCCATTATGTTTGATTTGCATAAGCTTCTATCTCAGGTATGGGATGGTGAATGAAAGGTCCTAGCTTAAACTTTTGTCTCTTATTTGTGATGACTTCCACGGGATCATATCTCCAAACAAAAATTCTTTGGAACTTCATCCTTCATAGTATTAAGTCTGCCTCTTGGCCAACCTCTCTAGAGTTGCATATGAAGGGGCCTAGTTGGTCTTTTATTTTGAAATTGGCCTTTTCTTAGCATTGACAAAGTTTATTTCATCTGCATTTATAATTTTCCTATAGTATTCTAATGCAAACAACCTCATTGGGAGTTACCTTGGTAGCTTGTATGGTGCCAACATGCAACCATAAATCTTGATTTCTGTATGGTTTTGGTAAAGGTACCAGTCACCAACTTTGGTCTGTTTAGATAATTGGAGGACTCTATTTATTTCTAGACTAATCCTTTGAGGAGGGCTTCCAGTCAACATTGTCATGACTGGGTGTCAAAATAAATGAATAAAATCAGAGTAAGAGTATGGAGACTGGTACTGGTGGATCAATGGGGTTCAGAAAATGACTGATCTGGGCTGACCCTTGGTGTCCAGCTTTTGAAGGGTGAATGGGAACTTCTCTGATTGATAATATAAAAACATATTGTATAGAACTGAGGAGTACTTGAAAACCCTTTCATTCCCCATTCTAGTGAACTGCTCATGCATCCTGTTAGCTATGAATGTGGCAAAGTCATAAATAGTTGCAGGAGGCTATCCTGGGGTATAGATGGACATGAAAGCCAAGATAATTTCATCAATGAACTCACTTGTGGAGTAACCCAAAACACAAGATATCATGAATATAATATTTCGGCCCCAAGGACAAAATATAGTTCCTATATATGGAGGGGGGTCTTTAGGGGTGAACTTCTCTTCTATGATGAAGGTTTGGATCAATCAGGTCAATCTTGCAGAGTTGAGTTTGGGATATAAGTCTAACAGGTATCCAATTGAGAGGGGAGTTAGGTTTGGCCCTGATTGGAGCTACAAAATCTCATTTATGGACTTAAGAGTGATGGTGAAAAGGACTTTCTGGTCATGAGACATGACGGTTCTGTGACTGGAGATGTATCAAGCATAGCACATATGTACAATTTCAGGAGAAATGTGGACTTGGGGGAACTAGTACTTGGGAAAACTTTACCCCCAAAGGTCAATTTCATCAACATGGTTCAGGAACATGTCCCTACTTTGGCAATGTATTTTGAGCAGGAGCTCTATGACAGAGGTAACTTTTATCTTGAAATCCCTATCAGCTAAGGGGAGGTTGTCAAGGTCCAAATGGGGCGTGGAGATGGGCCTTACATCCATAGCAATTAGGGCATCCATTCTCAATCATTTTGGATTTGAGTAATGGGGGAGGGTAATTTACAGTATTTAGGGCAACGGTTTTCAGCAAGGTGTACAGTTTTTAATTAATTTTTGACTTAACCAGAACACTCAACCACTGGTTACTTTCAAAATTAACAAGGTATTTGGTGAATTCTAGTTTAAAGACCTAGAACTGGGGTTGATTGGCTCTAAGCCAGATGACTGACAACTGCAAGTGGTCAACTGACTTTGTATAAGCTGTAAGGTGGATTGGGTTGTCTGTGGTGTCTTTTGAGTGAAATTGTATGTAGGTTGGCAGCTTCGACGTTTCCAGGTGTTATGCATGGGTACAAAGGCTTGCAGATGAAATTTCAGTGAAAAAAATAATTTGGGGCTTTTTGGCTTTTATACGTAAAAAGTTAGTTTTGGCAGGTATGGGGTGAACACTGATTGATTTTCTATGTAGTGGTGAACATGGTTGATTTGTCGCTTAGCGGGAGGGTAGTAAACGGTTTATATCACACCGCTTTTGACCGCTTGGTGGTATTCGACAGGGGTCGCCCGATTCCATTCATCAGATGACATGTAGCATCGGGGGCTGAGGGAGAAACCACTTTATCATGCGGTTAAAAGACAGATGTTGGGTTGGCCCGATATGGATGAGGGCCGTCGGATGAAAAGGGAGATGAACACACGGTGATCGGGCGGGGAAGCTGCACGGAGGCTAGTGAGGGGCCCGGCGGGCACTTAATTTCGGTCGTATGAGATTAATTAAGAGTTTAATCTCATCGGGGTGCTTTAATGTGGGATTAAGGGCTAAGGCAGGGTTATTCATTTTTGTGGAATATGGGTAGTAATATAGTTTATAATTAAACTAAGGGGCGGGGCTAATTTATATATAGGAGTTAAATATATATGGGAAATTGGGTTTATCAGGATTTAATATAATAAAGTTAGTAATTAAGTATAATGTTTTTTTGTGAATCACATGTTTTTCACATATTTACATTAACACTTAGGGTAAAGAATTTTTGTGGGTTTATGGCATGAAAGTACTTTATATGGGGGGCAAGTGCTTTTCTTAAGCAAAAAGTGTTTTAACCTTAGGAAAAGGAGTTTTACTAGGAGAATGAATGAACTGATGGGGGATGAAACTTTATGCAGGAAATCTAGTATCTGATATCCATAAGTCATCGAGCCGAGGGTCCGGTCCCTCCAAAAGTCAGAGAAATGCTCTGAGCCTCTTTGACTTAATGGTTTTACATACTTAGAACTTTATTATGGGAAATTAGTTAAGTATAGGGATGAAATGAATATGGGAAGTTAATTAATTGACTTTGAAATCCATTTACATGCTTGATTGTCCATTCATATTTGGAACATATGATAAAAGATGATAAATATGCCTTTTGTCTAATCAATCATCATAATTCTGCAACCTTTCTTTTACTTACCCATTTACTTATCCTACCATTTTTTCTTCACTTTATTAGGGTTCATTTAAGCTAGCAAACCATTATCAATCTTTTCTTTCCTTTACAAAATAAATTATCTAGTTATAACCTTATCACATCCAAGGGCTTAGATTAAACTGATAAGCTCCTTTTATTTACTCTACCTATCTAAGTATTTGCCAAGATTACACTGTTTGGTCATATTTTATTCTCTATCTATAAACAATAAAATTCAAAGCATGAAATAGCCAAGTTTAAAAATTTTGACTATCATGGACTGTGGCATGAGTTACAAGCTACACACAATGATTTATTATACATAAAAGGTAAATAGTAGGCATTTTGACTTGCACACTTTCATGGTCTATTTTTTTCCTTTTTGGGGTTCATATATTTTCATCTTTTTTTGCCTTTTCATTCTTTTTGTCCTTTGATTATTCTTTTTGGACATACCTTCTTTACCTTTTTTTAATTTTTTTATAATATGGAAAACATTTGCAGAAAGAAAAGGTATGTATAATATTACAAGGCTTAATCTCAGTAATTCAAAATTATGACTCCTATTGGGATAGGAACCTAACATATGAGAATCGAAGCGTGAAGAGACTCCAAGCTTGATTGCATTATCAAGCCAGTCCATTAGAGCTTATAAGAGCTACTGCGATTTCATTAGGCCAAATGCTTATTGGACAAATAGTCATTCAAACTGGGATCATTCGATTTTGGACAAAGTTCAAAGGTGAACATGAAATTTGAAATAAGAGTGGAGTGAACTTTAAAGTTTTAAAGTTTAACATTAAAGTTTTA
Source organism: Pinus taeda (assembly GCA_000404065.3). Lineage (NCBI taxonomy): Eukaryota > Viridiplantae > Streptophyta > Pinopsida > Pinales > Pinaceae > Pinus > Pinus taeda. The sequence goes on from APFE030553518.1 coordinate 42,948, forward strand.
TTTGAGTGGAGTGACTTTTCATGACTTTTTTTAAATATTAAAACTTTTGTTTGGAGTTGACGTTAATGTTTCTTGAAGTGTGCATGACACACTCCTTTAGCATGTACAAAGGGCTTTATAAATGTGTAAAAGAGATTAACATTTTTTTAATAAGGGAGATATAAGAAGTACATATGTTTTATAAAGTTTTGAAAAGGGAGAATTCTTCTTCTCATGAGGGGAGATATAAAATGGTTTGCAAAAGGAGATATAAAAGGTAATTTTTTGAAAATTTGAGTTTTTTAGCTTTCCTTTTACTCTTCGAATTAATAAAATTGATATTTTGTGGTGGTGGTTGAGTCCTATTTTTTGGGATGTTTGGTTCTTGTCCTAGGTTGAAGTGGGACACATTATGCTCTTTTATGCATTTTTTCTCTATCTCTTTTTCTTACTCTTCTCATGGTGACAAGCAATATTGTATTGCCTAAAATGGTTGGCACAAACTATTTTTATTAGAGCAAACATATGCAACCTATATTCATGACTCAAGATTTATGGAAACTTGTAATTGATGGATACACTATGCCTTCTCCTGATGAATTCAAAGCATTAATGTCGTGAAAAAGGTCATTTCGTCTATAAGGTAGACTACACCTTTTACAATTCAATAAGAGGGAGATGTTATATTGGCACATTAAATGAAGCTTTAAATTAAAAAATAACAAAAAAAAACATAGCAAACATCTTTTTGCCTAGAGAAATGCCTTCTATAGCCCAATATGAGAGATGTGTAATTCTTTTGTGCTTAATCTCGAATTGAAGTGCCACTTTTAAAATAAAAAATAAAATATTCTTTAAACGTATTTGGTTAGTTTTAATTAAAATTGTTATAAAACATAATCTCATGTGCGCTTACTAGGTTAGTTATTGATGTTATAACCCAATATAATGGACATATTCTAAAACTTATTCCCTCTCTCTTTCACTTATAAATAAATATTTGAATGCCCATGTGAAGCAACATAATTTTATATCAACTTTAAAACAATAAAAAAAATTAAAAAAAAATTCTAATTCAATGTAAAAAACAATTAAATCATATTAACTAATTTGTATCCAATTTGAAGGTCACGGCCAAGCCAGACACCAAATTGGTGTATGAAACCCCCTTGTTTGTAGGAGAAGGGACCCATCTCTGTGTGGAAATTTGACTGCTAAGTCTAAGAAGGCATACATACTCTACCCCCATATGGTTTTGAACCTATGACTTCTTACAAGGAAACACATGCTCTTAGCCATTAGGCCAATTGAAAATAAAAATAAAAATAATAAGAGGGATACCCTCACCGCGGGTGCCAATGGAGGAAAATCACGGTAAAAAAACTGATCCAAGAAGAACACGACACCAACTAGATCGACATCCATCATCCCCATCCTTGACATACAATGGTATTAATTCACACAAGCTACATACCATCTCCAGTACGGTCCATGAGCACATCGATACCCTTGGCATCATGGGAAGTTATCATTATTTGATTGTCCTGATTTAGATCAATCCATGGAGGTTTAGTGTTGATGTGTGTGGGAATGCTTTACAAGGCACCATCTGCATGAAGCTCAGTGAGGAAATTCTTCATGTTAAGGAAATGGTAGGTATCTGTAACCATGTCAGTGATAATGATCATTCTCTAGAAACCTGACTTAGCACCAACCCTAGGCATACTGCTTTTCTCTCCCATATGGAGAATTGGGTTTTCTGTCCATTGTTCATGGGGTTCGCGAAGGCCAACAGACTTTCTGCGGTCTCCATGGGAGACAAGCACGACCCTGAGACTATATTTCCATGTTCAACGTCATTGACCGATGGCGAGGGTAATCACATTTGGACAAATTTGTTAATTGACACTCATAATTCTTTGTACCTCTCTTGCATACTTTTGGTTGGTACCAATGACACTCCTGGGCACTCGGTTAATGATAAAATTGGATCGGCGTCAAAGAAATGCTCTCCTTTGGTTCATCACCTTTCGTGCTATGTAAATCGCTCCAAGGTGAATTTTAGTTGTGTCATGGGGTGATGCATTAGTCCAATTGAGACAGGATGTTGCTTGAGGCATATGTTCATACAGTGGTTCATGTTTAATGTCTTCATTTGGGCTCGTAGTTGTTGCATGGCCATCGGTCACTGTATGGTTAGGGTCGAAGTAGAGGTTGGAGCTTTGTTGGGCTCGAGGGGTCGTGACATGGTTAAAGCAGAGTAAGGATCACAAGATCATGGTGGTGTCAAAGCATGGACGAGATCATGGGGTTTGTGTGGTGTCAAAGCATGGATGAGATCGTGGGGTCTGTGTGGTGTCAACGTAGGATGTGCGACAATGTCATGGAGCCTTTGTAATGCTGGTGGTGTTGGCCCTTTGCTGGTGAACAACCCTTGTTCAACTGGTCATAGTCTCTGGCCTATGAATAGTCCTCCATCTTTTGCCAAGCTACTCCACTTTCTTAATTATCTCTCTTTCCTCTAGTACTGAAATGTATTCCTCAATTTTTGGAAATTGTGTTCGACAGTCATGGTCATGGTAATTTTGTAATTTTGCATAATCTAGGCTTAGTATTGTCTCTGGGCTTGAAAGATACTCTAGTAAAAGGAAGCATATGTAATTTGAAGACTCTAAATTGGCGTTCATGGCCTGGCTTCCCTGTAGGGTAGAACCGATCACCAACAAATGTCGTGTGTACTCCATTTTTGAAGTAATATAATGCTGAATTTCAAACAAAAAAAAGAGATATAAGAGGGATACATGGAATTCATTCAATTTTTAATATAAAATTAACATCTAGCATTTATAAATAATAATAATAATTAATGCAAATTATAAATAAAATATTTCAATGTCAACTACATATATATTATATATAAGTTTAAAAAGAAAAAAGAAAAAAAATGTTGTATATGTTATAAAAAATAAATTGACAAATAAAATAAATCTTATGGTTAAAACAATTCAAGTAATCTTAATATCCTACAATTATAGATAATCCACAAATAATTGATTGGAATTGCATGTTCAAATTATATAGTCTACACAATCCAAGTATTTAAAGTTTTCAACACCTTGAAACCACATATATAATATATATATATATCATATATAGATATATATTATAAAAATATATAATATATATATATATTATATATATAAATAGATAGATATGCAAGTCAATGTTTTAATAGCATACAAGTCATCATCAAAGGAGTGAAAGTACATCATCGAAAGATCATGGTTCATAGTGTAACAGAGGGAGTGAACCCTCACATCAAGGTCAAATATTAACTAGTTTATTTTTATGAAGTAAAGTAAAAGTTTTTATTATGAGGTTTTTTGAATAATGTTTATGGTTTGAGTAGATTCAATGATCTAGTTTTTTTTTTTTTTAATCATGATGAATTTGTAATTTTTTAAAGCAATTTTGGGAGTTCTAAAATTAATTTTAGTGGCTGCTTTATAACATCAAAAATATATTTAGTAATTTGTAAATCAGATATATCATATTTTAGGTAAACTTTAAAAGATAAAGAATCTATTTCTTAAACCTAAATCATAACAAAGATGTATTTAATTTTAAAAAGTTATATATTTATGTTTAAAAGGAGAGTATTTGTTGAAAAATAACAACAATCTAATGTAAATAATGTAATTGTGGGTAAATATGTTTTACCATTCAATGAGTTTCATAACGAAAATGAGTTATGTAATGGAGAAGCCCATATTAATTGGGATTGTCTGAGAGGCTGGAATCATGGAGAATCATCTTTGATCAATAAGGTTTACAATCCCTTGCCCTGTGGAGGTTTCCTTTCACACATTGTCAAGGTTGTACCACGTAACTTTTGTGTGTTCTTGCTGTGTATTTGATTCATTCTTCAATCAATTTTTTCTCCATATATTCTTCTTCCTGTGTATGTTTAATGTCTCTTAATACCAACAATTAGTATCAGAGCCGTGAGAAAAATCCGTTGTTGTGAGGGTAGAAAATTAATTTTTTTTTAATTCAAAGCCGCATTCTGGAGTTTGAGTCTAGCCAAATGCAACGTCCCTTTTTTTTTTTGAAAATCACTGCCATGTTGAGGAATCATGAGGGTTACTGCAATGCTTTTTTGGTTGAGATTCATGTGTCAGTCACTGAAGAGGGACACCCTACCACTATCATTAAAAGAGCCTACGCCCGTGAGAAGGTCGCAACCAATGACCGATGAATCTGAGGGAGTGATCCACACTTGGTAAACTAATTTTGTCACAACAACGAAAAAGTCCACTGCATCAAAGAGACACTGCGGTTGCCATTAGAAAGAAAGTGATTGCTCTGTGAGACTGTGAATATTGCTAAAAAGAAAGTAAATGCTGAGAGAGAGGATGCTCAAATCACAGGGCCAAAGACACTCGATTAGTGATTTGAGCTTGTTGTTGTTTATTTGAGCCGCCTATACCGTATATGAGCCACAATACAAAACTGTTGGGGAGAGAGGCCTGATGAACTACTTCAGCCGCAGTGAAGGCAACTTGCTTGTTGTTTAAACCTCAACCACGTAGAAGGCCTCCAAGAGGGAGAAAGTTGAAGCAGAAATCAAAAGCTTGTCTGGAGGAGCCATCAAGCAGAGAGACATAGGTCATCATGTGGAAAGTCGACTGTGGAGATCAATTTTTTGTTTAAAGAACTGCTGCTTGTTTACCACCAGGAGGAGAATTGGATACACAACAATTTTCGTGTAACTTATTTTTTTTAAAGTAGTAGAATTAAAAGAAAAATGGATAGTGTTTGAAGGTTTGAATAAATTCTCGAAAGTTTTTTTCTACGCAATGTAAATCTCAGATTTTTTTTTTTTTTAAGAAATATGATTTTTTGGAAATTATTGAAAGTAAAATGGAGTAGGGTTTATTGAGCAATAACAAAAATTGGAATAGGAGGATAAATTTCCTTGAAATCCATTTTCTTTTCAAGGAACCCTAGCTAAAAGAAAGGAAACCATATTTTTTTTAAACCCCAATTGAAGGAAGGAAACCCTAGTAGCATGATTTGTAGGAAGAAATGACAAAAATGACAAATGCTAAATTTAAGGTGGAAAATCTCACCAGAAAGAACAATTTCTCATTATGGAAACTAAAAGTTAGGGATTTCCTGGTGCAACAAGGGTTGCACAAAGCATTAGATGGGGTGAAGAAGAAACTTGCTAGCATGACAAATTTGGACTGGGAGGACTTGGATGCTCGATCTCTCAGTACCATCAGGTTGTGCCTAGTGGATGAATTTCTCTTCAATATTGTTCAAGAAACCTCAGCATCAAGTTTATGGGGGAAAATGGAAACATTTTATATGACAAAATCTTTGACAAATAGAATTTATCTGAAAAGGCAATTGTGTAGTGTTCAGATGAAGGAGGGTACAAATATTGTAGGACATTTAAATGTTTTTAATACACTTAATTGTCAATTGTTAGATATGGAAGTTAAATTTTAGGAAGAATACAAAGCTATCACTTTATTGTGTTCTCTACCCGAATCATGGGACCACTTCGTAACCTCTATGAGTTTGAGCATAATTGAATCTTTGGAATTTGATATAGTTGTGGGAGCTCTGTTATCTCAAGAAGTACGAAGGAATTCTAGCATTGAAACCTCCACACCAGAAGCCATGGTAGCCAGAGGCCGGTCAAAGGAAAGGGGAGAAAGCAAGGAGTTCTTCCAAATCACAATCAAAGGGAAAAAAGTGTAAAGCCAAATGTTGGTACAAAAACAAAATTGGACATCTAAAGATAGACTGTTGGAAACAGAAGGAGTCTGGAAACTAAAAGAAAGAGAGAAAGTAAGTTGAGACATGTATGCTTGATGACGTTTTATCTGCTGAATTGGGAATAGTAGATGAATCTTTACCTGTTTGTAATGTCTCTCTGAATTATGAAAATTGGTTGTTAGATTCTGGTGCTTCTCATCACATCAGTCCACACATAAATTTGTGTACTTCGTATGAAGTTGTGAATGGTAGTTCTATGTTTATGGGAAATAATGTATCTTGGTAGACTATTAGGATGATAAATATCAAAATTAAAATGAATGATGATACAATTAGAACATGAACTGATGTAAGACATATACCTGAATTGAGAAAACAATTATTTCTTTGGGACTCTTGGACTCGGAAGGATACAAGTTTACAAGTCAGAATGGAGTGCTGAAAGTTTCAAAAGGCCCCCTGGTTGTCATGAAGACAGAAAGGATCGGAAATATTTATAGATTCAAAGTAAGTACTCAAGTTAGTGAGCAGTGATTGTATCAAAGAAGGCAGAAGAAGGTACTCGCCTATGGTATCAGCGGCTGGGTCACATGAGCGAGAAGGGTCTTCAAGTAATGATGAATGGAAAGTTGCTTCGTGATTTGAAATCCTTGAGGTTGGACTTTTGTAAACATTGTGTTTATGGTAAACAATGTAAGTAGAAATTTAAAACTGGAAGTCATAATAGTAAGGAAATTTTGGACTATATTCATTCTAATCTATGGGGACCATCTACTACTGTATATTATGGAGGTGCATTGTACTTCTTAACATTTATTGATTATTTCTCCCAGAAATTTTGGCTCTATATGTTGAAAATAAAATATGATGTATTTAATGTTTTTAAACAATTTAAAGCTATGTTTGAAAAGAAAATTGGAAAATCAATTAAATGTTTAATAACTGACAATGGTGGTGAATTTGCTTCTCTAGAATTTGAACAATATTGTAAGGATGAAGGAATTGTTAGACATAAAACTAATGTTTATACTCTTCAGAAAAATGGCATTTCTCAATGTATGAATCAAACTCTTATGGAAAGAGCCAAAAGAATGATCAACAATGCTAACCTACAAAAAGAATTGTGTGCATGAGCAGTACCTATTGCTTTTTATTTACTTAATAGATCACCTTTTGTTGACATTAATTGTAAAATTCCTGAAGAAGTTTGGTCAGGTCAGTCTTTTGATTATTCACATTTAAGGATTTTTTGTTGTGATACCTATGCTCTTATTCCAAATAATCAGCATTCAAAGTTAGACTCAAAAGAAAAATGTTATGTCTATGTTGGGTATGACTATGCGATGAAAGGATACAAGTTGTGGGATCCTTCTTCACAGAAGATAGTCATTAGTAGAGATGTATTTTTTGTCGAATATTCTCTTCTAAAATCAGATGTTGAAAAAGTTGAACATGAATAGGTATTGTCGAATCAGCAAATTCAATTGGAGGCTAAAGCTTTTTTAGAAAGTCGAAAGGAAGGAGAGACTTCTAAAGAAAAGGGTGAAGAAGATACAAAGGGAACTGTTGAAGTTCCAGAACATGTTCAACAAGCAGTCACTCTAAGAAGGTCTACAAGGAAAAGAAAAACACCCAAAAGGTATGAAGATTCTGCTTCATCTATTGCATTGACTATTCAATATGGGGAACCTTCTTGTTATAAGGAAGAAGTGGATGATGCAGATAGCAAAAAATGGAAAAGGGATATGGATGAAGAAATGGATTCCTTAGACAATAACAAAACCTGGGATCTTGTAGAACTTCCTGAAGGGAGAAGTGTTGTCGGATGCAAATGGATCTTCAAATTGAAGTGAAATGCTGATGGCAGTATCGAGAGATATAAGGTGAGGCTAGTAGAAAAAGGGTATTCTCAGGTTGAAGGTATAGACTTTCATGAGATTTTTCACCAGTCGTAAAACTTGTTTTTATTCGTATTATGTTAGCACTAGCTGCATTACTTGATCTTCAGTTAGAATAATTAGATGTTAAAACAACCTTTCTACATGATGATTTGAATGAAGAAATTTATATGGAACAAGCAAAAGGGTTGTACAAGGTCACAACAAAATATTAGTTTGCAAGCTTAGGAAATCATTGTACGGCATGAGGCAGTCTCCTAGGTAGTGGTACAAGAAATTTGACTCTTTCATGGTGAGCTAGAACTTTACTAGAAGTGAGTATGATAGTTGTGTATACTTTAAGAGTTTCAATGGCATATTCATTATCTTAGTTTTGTATGTTGATGATATGCTTATTCCGAGCAAAAGAATGGAAGAGATAAACATGTTAAAGGCTCAACTCTCTAGGACGTTTGATATGAAGGATCTTGGAATGGAAAAACATATATTGGGCATGGAGATATACAAAGATAGAAAAAATGAAAAGCTTTGATTATCACAACAGAAGTATGTGGAAAGAGTACTTTAAAAGTTTAGTATGAATAATGTGAAACCTGTTATTGTTCCATTAACTTCCCATTTTAAGCTTTCTTCTATTTTGATTCCTAGAACTGATGAAGAAAAGAAGTATATGTCTCGTGTACCATATGAAAATGCAGTAGGAAACTTAATGTATGTGATGGTATCTACAAGACCTGACATTTCACATGTAGTTGAAGTTGTTAGCAGGTTCATGGAAAATCCAAGAGAAGAACATTGGCGAGCAGTGAATGGGTGCTTCGATATTTTAGAGGCATAAGTGACCATAACATCATCTTTAATGGTAGTGAAGGATCAGTCTATCGATATGTGGATGTTGATTATGCAGGTGATTTGGACAAAAGGAGATCTACTGCATGTTATGTCTTTTCTCTTGCAGGTGGAGAAATTAGTTGGATGTCAAAGCTTCAAGAAGCAATTTGTTTTTCCACTACCGAAGCAGAGCATAGAGCTGCTTCAGATGCCAATAAAGAAGCAATTTGGTTAAAAGGTCTACTTGAAGAGATTGGAAGGATGCAAGATAAAGTGTATGTGTTCTGTGACAGACATAGTGCTATTTTTTGGCTACAAATCAAGCTTATCACAATAAGACCAAGCACATTGATGTAAGGTATCATTTTGTGAGACATGTGATCGATGGCAATAAAGTCGCTCTCAAGAAGGTCCATACATGGGAGAATCATGCAGACATATTCATGAAGCCAGTTACAGTAGAGAAGCTTCGATGGTGTTTGGCTTCTCTTGGATTGTAGAAGAGATGATGAATGGTCATGGAAAATAGATTAGGAAAGTTATTGTCTAGGTTGATATTGTTGAAAAATGACAACAATGCAATGTAAATAATGTAATTGTGGGTAAATATGTATTTACCATTCAATCAATTTTGTAACAAAAATGATTTATGTAACGAAGTAGACCATATTAATTGTGATTTCCTGAGAGACTGGAATCATGGAGAATCGTATTTGATTAATAAGATTTTCAATCCCTTGCCCCAAGGAGGTTTCCTTGACACACTGTCAATGTCTTACCATGCAACTCTTGTGTGTTCTTGTTGTGTATTTAATTCAATTTTCATTCAATTTTTTCTCTGTATATTCTTATTCCTGTGTATGTTTTATGTCTCTTAATACCAACAATATTTTGTTATCAACCTTAGAAAAAATTATAATAAGTGATAGAATAATGGCTAGAAGTTAGTAAGAGCACAATTTCTCTTGAAGATGATTACTATCTAGATTTATACTTGGAAAGAGTAGCCAAAGCTTGGTTTATTAGTTTACTCAACATCACCTCAGGCTAAAGACTTTGGAAACCCATAGCAAGTGTTGTATGTCATGAACTTGTATTTATTAGCTAAACCCTCTATTTATTCCTAGTCTCACCTCACTTCACAGTTAACTGTGAGCGTTAACAAAATTGGGTTTTGTTACCTTAGAGTATGTGACCTTGTATTTTTTGTGGAATTAAGTCTCTAGGGGATTTCAGCTACATATCACTAAACGAAGATGTTGGTTTCAAGAATAAAATTTGTGTCTGGCTCTGATATTATTAAAATGTATGTCTAGAATTTTTTTTAAAACACATGTTGAGTTCCTCATTGTATAAACAACCATATCATTAAAATCAATTTGTTTGTAATTTTTATCAAAACACATTTTTGAGTTCATCTTGTATAAACAACAGGTTTTGTGACAACGATCACTGGCGGTGATTTAGAATCAAAGTTGTTGATAACCCATGGTGATTCAAAATAAAAGTTATTGAATATACCTATGGGTACTTGCTAAAATTGTATAGAAAACATGAAATAATTGATAATATTTAAAGACATATTTCTTACTTATTTAACACAATTCAATTATTCTATATAGCTATTATTTATAAATATTTTTATAATAATAGATTTTTCATATAAAATACACTTTTCATTCAAATTTTATGAATTATAAATGACTTTAAAATCCGACATAAAAGTCCAAAGAAATAAATATTATTGTATATCACAAAAGTAAAGGTTAAAGCATTATTGGGAGCTTATGCTGCATTGTGTATATTTTCTAATAACATTTTACATCTCCTCAATATATAATCTATGCTTTATTTTTTTATTGTAATTATTTTTAACATTAAATATAATGATATAAGTAATTATTTTGTATTTAATATTTATATGTTTAATAAAAAACTAAGAATACATATCTATTAAATACATATGTTATCTATTTATTATTTAAATAAATTAAATTTATTTTTAGTTATCGATTTGTATAATTACCAAAATTTAAGTAATTAAATGATATGGGTATTTTAAGTCCAATCTTTTTATATTTTTTTCTATCTTGTATTGTATGTAATTTCTATTTTTATTGTATTCTTCAAATTTTGATTTAAACTATTGAACATTTTTTTGGCTTTTTACCATAAATATTTAAAGTGGATTTTTCAAATATGAAAATAATAATAAAAAGATTTCATTTATTTTTTTTATATGTGTTTTTAATAATAATATTTGACTTTTTTATAAAGAAATCACTCTTCACACAAGGCCACAATTTATTATCCATACAAGTTAAATGCATGAAGATCTAGTTTTCAATTTTTTAACCCTTCTCCATTTTAATTCTATGTGGATCAAGCTTCCCAATCCATATTTATACTTGTTTAGCCTCTATAAAAATGGTCTAAAAGAGTATCATTAGTGTGTCTCTAAACTTGCAACATATATATTGGGTGTTAGGATAAATTACACATAAAAATAAATTTCACAAATGACAACTTGCAAACATATATTGGGAATTATGATAAATTACACATAAAAATAAATTTCACAAATTTCTTGTCATAAGACATCTTGCTTTAGGTAGTGGTCAAGGTTTTCAAACCAAAATTAAGTTACTAGATGTGAGATTTAAATATTATAGCTCATTGTTTACATATTTAACAATATTTTATTTAAAGTTAAAATTGAGGAGATATTTCTAAGCTTTACAAAATATTTCTAGGAAGATGAAAAAAAAGCATTAAAGGTGAAAAGGAATGGAGCACCATCATTTAATAGAGTGGATGACTCTGAAAATTGAATAAAAGTTAAAGATGAAAAAGAGGCATATATAATAAAAAAATGTATAAAAAGAAGTCCTTTTACTTATTATTCCTTATAAGGACAAGCAAAGGGGGGTTATTGATTTGAGAAAAGCATGCACCATCATTCTCTTTAGAATTGAGGAAAACACACACCAACATTCTCACAAATTTGATGTAATTTGTCTAACCACTATAACTAAAGCATCAGTGGTTTTGATATAATTTGGACAACAAATATGAATAAAAAGTCCGTATGTGGTTAAGGTTAAATTCACCATAAATATTTTAATTTATATGAACTTTATACCAAAATGATACTCATTTGGATTGAGTGGTGCATGGATGTGACATTTAATAGTACTAATAATTTATTGTAAAGTATCATTATAATGTATTATAAAAAGTTGGTTGGATTGTGTTTTAGGGATAGCTTCTGAGAGCCAATTCATTCTTTTAGAGAATATTTTTTTCAATGTAAGTGTGAGTTGTAACCATGTAGATAGCATTATCATCTAGTTGCAATAATTTTTTCCATTGATATAAATATGGGACTCTGTTTTGTTTGGTGTAGAGTCTCATCTTATCAAAATGTCTCATCAAAAAATATTTGCTATGTTATATTTGTTCCATTTTTATTTATTTGATATGACCTTATATTTGAGGCCATGAATTTGTCAACACTAGCACCTTTACCTTTAAATATGAGGGAGATTGATGTGACAAATATCAATATTACCACTTTGCAGCTTCTGATTTTCCTCCCATTTTTCTTTCACATAATTGAGCTCATATATAAGTTTTTAATTGTCCCACTTTATGGCATTGAAGTTAGATTTAAGGAACTCATAATTGAGTTTAATCCATTCATAATATCTCTTTAGCTACTCAAATAAAAACATATCGAGGATTATATGCCATAATTGAGCTCATATATAAGTTGTTGATTGTCCCACTTTATGGCATCGAAGTTAAATTTAAGGAACTCATAATTGAGTTTAATCCATCCATAATATCTCTTGAGCTACTCAAATTAAAATCTATCCAGAATTATAGGCCAAATTCCTATGCAAGCTATAATTTTCTTTGAGGCTCAAGTTTGTTTTCAACCTTAAAGTTTTTCTCTAAAGATTTATACATATCCTTATGCCTCCATCCATGTATTAATGAGGTAGAAGTTACATGAATAAATAATGGAATGTGTAGATTGAGATCTGCCAAAGTGAAGTATGTGGAGTATTCATAAGAAGCCAAGAAGTTGCGTTAAAAGGAGACCAAGAATCGAAGATCCTAGAATTGATGAATCTGTAGGTAATGCACTAAAAAAATCTGAATCAGGACTCTTGGAGCCATACTAATAGCAAAGGAACAATGGGGGCAGTGGGGAGACTCTTTGAAGCATGGATAAATGGAATCAAACTCCCTAACAATGAATTCATCCGGCCCCTTCATAGTGGAGGGTCGGGAAGGGAAAAGATCAATCAAAATAAATACAGAATTGGGACTATTTTTTCTATAAATAACATTTATGTCCGCTGAAAAATCATCTTCGGGGTTGTGATTTGGCCTTCTACATTTGATTCTGCATGTTTTGAGCTTCCTTTTGAAGCTAGAGAATGAAAATATATCATAGATCGATCTTCATACGATATCGATATGAAAGAATGTTGGAATTCACAATTTAAAACATTTTTGCTCTGAATATCCTACCGATTGTGTGGAGGTTTCGTCAGTGGAAGAGTGCACGTGCAGAGTTGAGAACTCCCTAGAGGTCGATCTGCCCACCATTCCTTGTAGCAGCTCAAATTCATACGATATGATTAGGAGTTGACAATAAAGAAGCTTGACCTAAATATAATCGTAAGTTAATCAACTCCCTATTTATTTAAAATAATAAGTTTTCTATTCTTTCAAAATGTCTAGCTGGTGAAGGTATTTTAATTATCCACGTGAGAGGTTGATTCATAATAATGTGCATTATTTAAAGGATATGTTTTTTTATTGGTTGGCTGTTTGGCTAAAATATCTGAGCGAATATTTAGCTGTGGGTATGAATGAAAAGCTAAAAAGTTGAAGTGGAAAGTGTTATATATATGTTAGGTTGTTTCCATTTAAAGTAAAGTGTTTTTTTTTTTTTCCTTTTTAAATATAGATTCATATGTGAGTGAGCTAACCATTTAAATTGGAATTTCTAGATGATATTCATGAAGGTTATCATGTTTTGTTAAAGGTAATATTAGTAGAGTCGATTCATGATTGAGAACGAAGAGACACCAAAGTGAATGTGCTATTAAGAATGTATGTGAATGCTAATGTTACTTTGGATATTAGGGACTACAATAAATCCAAAGAATTTTGGGAAAATCTCAAAGATTTGTATGTGATTGCAAATATAAATTTATTGTTATATTTTAAAAACAAATTTCTTTCTATTAAAATGAAACCAAATAAAAAATAAAAATATCAACAATTTTATTTTCAGAATTAAAAAATGTAAAGGTGAACTCGTTAATATCAGATAAAGGATTTTAAATAGTGATTTGGTCATAGTTAGATCAAATGGGATGTTGAATGCATATCAAATGGAATGTTGGATTAATATCAAATGTTCATCATTGGTCTTGCAGTTAGAAAAAACTCCCTACATTTCATGAATTGGAAGATATACTTTTTCAAGAGGCAGAAAGAAAAAAGAATCTTAGTTGCAAATGTGAAAGTTCATATTTGACATTAGTATTTCAAGGGAAATTGTCATTTAAAGGAAAGTCATGGGATAAGAACAAAGGTAGCAAGTCACATGAAAACCCCACATCAGAGCATAGTGACACCAAGGACAAATACCAATGTGAAGAGGAACAATGAATGCTTGACTATAGTAGTTTTGGAAAATTTTCTAAATATTACTGGAAAAAAAGTTTGATGAATCCATTTCAAAAACCTAAATTAGTTCATTTTAGGTGCCACTTTATCAACAAAAACTAATTATGTTAATGCATGGTTTATTTCATTCAGCCCTTCAGTTCATATGAGATGCAAACAGGACTGGTTTGAAACATATCATGAAAATAGTAATGGTAATTGTATGTATTTAGGAGATGATACATCACACAAAATGAAAGGTTATTGAGATATGCATGCATAACTTTACCAAGTGACCATGTAAAACAAATACAAAATGTGATGTATCTACCTAGAGTCAAGAAAAAATTAATCACATTGTCCATAATTGCAAATCAAGATCTAAAAGTTGAATTCTTTATGTCATAGTTTATTGTGATGGATACACGATCAATATAAAATCATAACAAGAGGAGTTAGAATTGGAGGATTGTGCAAGTTTGATATTAATAGGAACGATAATAAATCATTGACATCTCGAACCATGTCAATAGAGGAATTATGGCATCCAATATGTGGTCATCTCAACGATAATGATCTTTTGACACTTCTAAAGAAAGGAATGGTGGAAGGCCTTCCAAATTTTAAAAAATAATTTGTTGAATATGAACGTTGTGCATTATGAAAACAATATATGGAATAGTTTCCTAAAAGAACAAAAAAATGTGTGTGGTCCCATGCAAATCGAGTCACTTGGTGGAGCTTCATATTTCCTGATTTTCATTCATGACATATATATATTATATAATATATATATATATATATATATATATATAATATATATATATATATATATATATGGGGGTTTAATTTACCAAAAGAAAAATATGATGCATCTGAATAACTTTAAAAAATTAATGTAAAGTGGTTGAAAGGAAAAAATAAGTACGGTATCAAAAATCCTTAAGTGCTATCAAGGAGGGTAATATTCATGAAAAAAATTCATAAAACATCACAAAAATAATAAGATTTGTAAATAGCTTATAGTACCACATACTCCTAAACAAAATGGGGTAGGTTTGAGGAAAAATAAAATCTTAATGGAATATGATCATATATAATTAAATATGATCATATATGATTAAAGATAATATATGATTAAAGGTTTCTAATGATTTTTGGGATAATAAATAATCATGGTTGCATTTTTTAAAATGAGAAATTCTATAAAAAAAATAAGAGAAAAAACTCTTTATAAATACTTTTAGGACTATAATCTAGTTGCAACTTATATGAAAAATTTAGAATCAAAGCACTTTCTCATGTTCTTTAAAAAGTTAGAAAAAAAACTTGATGCCAAGGTAACCAAATAATTTTTTTATTATTATTAATTATAAAATACACGAGAAATCACTCACTCGCTCCTCACTCTCCAAGTAATCAACCATTTAATGATGTGTCATTCGAATTGGAAATTGAAAATTCCCCTTTTATAATTATATGCAAACCATATATATATATGCAATATCAAACATTTAACCGACTATATTGGAATTTGAAATTGTAAACCTCCCTTATTATTGTTGGCTTTGGAGCCTTATATTAAAACACTTAATTCATTCATCCCCATTGATTATATACACACTATCAACCTTTTGAAAAAATCGTTTAACCAATGTTAGGGGATTTATGTGAATTTGAGGCAGTATGGTCACTAAAAATTTTCAAGCTCCAGGTTTATGAGAACCCATGACTTTTCCCACGGTATTCATGTGGAATATAGTCTATTTAAAAGTAGAAAGACTCCAAGTAATTTTTTCTTCGTGGCCATTAGAACCCCAACAATGGTGTCTTTAGACACCACCACTTCTCCTGGTTTAATGGTCCTAACAACTAGTATTAGATCTCAAGTTGAGCATGAAGTATGAATGGCCTGGTAAAGTATGTGTGAGATGATTGTGCAGGAAAAATAATCTACATGGCAGCTAAGCATTGTCTTATGAAATGAGAAATATTGTTGGGAAAAGATTGCATATGTGTAGCACAAGTCTACGATGGTTATGGCAAAAGTGAATGAAGCCCATTAAAATGGTTCAATCTGTGCTAATGAGAGATTATGTGGATTTGGTGAGTGAAACTCATGTTGAAAGGCTAGGTTAAGATATGGATCAACAAAGCTAGAGATGTAGCGAGAGAGTGGTATTATGGATGGGAAAATTGAGATGGAGTCAATGGTTTGAGGATATTGAATGAGCCAGTGTGTGATGCCCGCAGTCGTGTGATAACACTAGTGGTATTTAAACACCCAAAGGGTTTTGGCCCATGGTAGAGGTACTTTCCTAGGAAGTTATAAAACATGTTCTTCAAGCATACATGTTGCGTAGCAACAGAGATTGTTTTAAGGCCTTAAGACTTGATTGGGAATACATGTCATGTAGTGGTGCATGAAATCATCAAGTTGTGGAATGTACCACATGGATAGCTACAATGGCCACATATGTACTGGTATCATAGCCTTAGGAGCGGAATGTGAGATATCAGGTGAGATAGTTGATGAATGATTTGGACTAGGTTAATCTCCTTGAGTCAAATTTAAGGGGAAATTGTTAGGGTGGTTTGGGTAAACTTGACTGGGTCAAGTTACCATTGGTTTTCAAAGTCCAAGTTTATAAGAAACCATGGCTTTTCTCATGGTATTCATGTGAAATATAGCCTAGAAGAAAGACTTCATATAAGTTTTTCCTAGTGGATATTGAGTTCTTAACAATGGTGCCTTTAAACACCACCACATTTCTCAATTTCCTAATCCTAACACCTAAGCCAACTAGGAACCATTGCAATGCAGAGTCAGGCCTATTCTTCCCCATGCGATTTTTTAGGGTGACACATTTGTCAAAACTTTTGGCACATAGTATATGTATTTTTTCAACATTATTTGTTTATATAACATGTAACATTTATAAGAGAGGTGATTTCCTAGTTCGAGGAGGTGTTGCATGATTGTCTTCATTAAAATGCATGTGTACAGTTTGCGAATATTGAGATTTTCATAGCCATTTCTTGTCTCCATTTAGTTTTGCCTCACATGATCATCATGAACATATGTCGTGGATATTACAGCTAATGCAAGGTGGCAGCTTCACCTATTCTCTGCATTCACTCCAAGCTCACCAGGGGATTTCTGCTCAAAACCATTGTGCATTCCTAAATCCCCTATTTTGCTTAGTGTGTTAGAATGTTGGATACTTCTCAAAATTCATTCACAATTTCATTTGATGGTGGACGGAAAAGTTTAATGGATTAAACCCACCCATAATTGGTACTCTTAAACTTGAATGTTGAAAGTGAAAATCCCCTATACTAGATATCACAAATCACAGTGAACGAGTCTCAAAATCTAGTTGAGAGAAATTGAGAATGTTAAGTGCTTTCCTAAGAGACCAACTCCTTATATCTTGTTTGTATTATTCAATTATGGGCAAGAGACTGAACCTCTTGAAAATTTATATATCTATATATATGACAACGACATTGTATAATCATTCTAACTTTTACATTTTGTGAGCTGGAATATTTGGGAAGATGGTTATCTTTAGGTATTTCAAGTGTTGTTCTAAAAGTGAATTTTAATTATATAAATGAATTTAAGAATATTGAAAAATATTTAGAGTAAGAATATGTGTTAAGAATTGAAGAACCAACTTTATTAGTCAAACTAAGCAGCTCTTAAGTAAGGGCTTCACCTGGAGACTACTTCGGTAGAATTCTCTACATCAATCACATTACGAATCATGAATATATAGTTTACACACATATAGGGAGTTTAGAACAGATACCTAAGAAGTAGGAAATAATTCCTAATCTAAGGCTCTAGTGAACCAACTCTCTCCTAAATTAAATTTCTTCATTATTTGTAACACTCCCCCTTAATGGAGAAATGGGTTCACAAGTATTCCTAACAATTCCCTAAACAGTTCAAACTTGACTCTACCAAGAGGCTTAGTCAAAATATCAGTGGCATTGTCACTTGTATTACAATATTCAATATGGATTTCCTTTGACTGAACTTTCTCTCTAACAAAATGAAATTGTGTATCAATGTGCTTTGTGTTTTTATGAAATACTAGATTATTTAAAATTTAAATATAGCTATGGTTGTCACATTTGATAATTGTTGCAACCTTTTGTTCTTATCCAAAACCATGGAGAAGTCTCCTCAACCAAACTGGTTCAGAAGTTGCTACACATATCACTTGATACTCAGCTTCTGCTAAAGACAAGGATATTGTGTTCTACTTTTTGCTACTCCATGCAATGACCCCAAACCCAATGTTGAATTTATCTCTTGTTATGGATCATTTGTCATCTACATTTCCAGCCCAATCAGAGTCTAAAAATCCTGTCAATTTAACATCACATGAATTAGTATATTTAATACCATAGTCTAAAGTTCCTTGAAGATACCTTAAGACATATTTCATTGCAACCCAATGACTCTCAAGAGGCTTTGATAAGAATTGGCTCAATACAATGACTGCATAAGACAAATATGTCCTAGTTGTAGTCAAGTATATTAGACTCCCAATCAATTGTCTATAGAATGTTGCATCTGCCTCTTTAGAACCATCATCTTTCTGAAGTTTGGTATTCTGTTGTAAAGTTACTGTTGCATCTTTGTACTTATCCATTCTGAAATTTTTCAGTAAACTCCTAACGTATTTACCCTGTGAAAGAAAAGTCTGGGTAGAATCCCTCAAGGCTTCCAAACCCAAACAATAGTGTAGCTCTCCAAGTTATTTCATCTCAAAAATCTATGAAATCTACTCTTTGATTTTTTTAAGGAGTTCGTTTGCATTTCCTATAATGATAAGATCATCTACATATAAAGAAATCAAAACAATTCGCCCCTCTTTGTCAAACATGGTATATAGATTAGGTCATTCTTGCTTCTTTTATAACTATGTTATAGGAAAAATGAATCATTTTTATCATACAATGACTTTGGTGCCTGTTTTAGTCCATACAATGCTTTCTTCTATCTACAGACTAAATGTTCTTCCCCCTGTTTAACAAACCCCTCAGGTTGCACTAAATACACTTCTTTTTTTAATTCCCCATTTAAAAATGCAGATTTCACATCTAGCTGGTGTATCATCCAATGATGTTCAGTCGCTAAAGCAATTAACATTCTGATTGTGTTTAATTTAGCTACAGGGTGAAGGTTTCCTCATAGTCTATACCTTTTTTCTGCGAGTACCCCTTTGCAACCAGACAAGCTTTATATTTTTCTATACTCCCATCTGCTTTATTTATGCTTGTATAGCCATTTGCAAACTATGGGTTGTTTGGCTTCAGGTAATTCAACTAGATCCCAAGTTTTTTTTTTAAGTATTGATTCATATTCCTCTTCCATGGTTTCCTTCCATTCACTATATTGACTAGCTTTTTTATAACCAAAGGGTTCAACAACATTGAACATACTAGCTATAAAAGAATTCTCCCTATACCTTGTTGGCAACTGAATTTTTCTACCTGATCTCCTAACTGGTTAAGTGCCTTCAAACCTTTTATGATCATACCTTGGTGGGCTTGGCTTGGAAACTGCATCTATACATCGACTTCCTTTTTCTGTTACTACTCATGGATGTATTCTATTTCTTCACTCCCTTCTTCCATCAACAAAGGGCCGGAAGAAAATTTGAAGGATTGAAAATTGTCTTGAAATTTAAAAACATTGGTGAATCTCACTAATCCATAATACGCACTATAAAATGTTTTTTGATATATTTGTAAAATTATTCAAATTTATAATGATTTTATATATAGTCTCTATATAATGTTAGTGATTTTTAAGGTAAAATATTTTTATATTATAAAATTTGGGCAAATCATCTTTCATAAAAATTGGAAATTAACGAATCCTTTTTGTGTAAAAATCATGGAAAATTAGCCCACTGGGCGAACGTTAGCCCCTAAAATTTTCCATGGCAAAGGCATGTGCCACTCTTCATTGGCACTCTCATGGCTTCCATCATTAACCTGCTCATGAAATACTACATCTCTACTTGCAAAGACTTTAAGAGTGGAGGGATTAAATAATTTATAAGCCTTAAACTTTGTACAATACCCAACAAAAATGTATTTAATGGCCTTGCAATCCAGTTTCTTCCTGTCCTCCTTTGGAACATGAGAAAAAGCTTTGGAGCCAAAAACTCTTAAATGATTAAATGCAGTCCTAAAACCTAGTAAAGCTTCAAAAGGAGTTTTCAAATCAAGAATTTTTTATGCACTCCTATTCTCCAAATACATTGTAGTATTTATTGCTTCAACCCAAAATCCATTAGATAGATTCTTACCTTTTAGCATGCTACGAGCACACTCCACAAGGGTTATTCTTTTCCTCTCTGCAACCCCGTTCTGTTGAGGAGTGTGGTGTACTATGAACTGCTACAATATCCCATGGCCTTTACAGTATTTGATGAAACCAGCCTTCTTGTATTCTCCCCCTTGATCCGAGCGGAGAATCTTGATTAATTTTCCTGTCTTCTTCTCAATCATGCTTCTGAATTCTTTAAATTATTCGAAGGTAGGGCTCTTTTTCTGAGAAAATACACCCAACTGAATCTCGTGCAGTCATCAACAAATAGTAAGAAATAATAGGCACCTCCCAATGGCTTCGTCTCCATTGACCCACATAAATCAGTGTGAACTAGCTTTAGTATATCTCTCTTCTTTCTATCTACATTTACAGGAAAGTCATCTCTATGCATCTTCCCAAGAGAACATGCTTCACAATCAACATGAACATTCTTTAAAACAATGAGACCACTGACCATACCTCGTTTCTGAAGCAACAATAGGTCATTGAAATTAATATGGCCTAAGCTTTGATGCCATAAGTATTCTACAATCATAGCCAATGATGTCAATGCTTGGCATGGCATACTTCTCACATTCAGCTTGTACAAACCTCCCACACAAACACTTGATTCAATTGGATTCATATAATCTAGCAGATATTTAATAACACAATAAGATCTAAGAAAATCTACCTTAAGATTCTAATCTGTTATCATAGAAACAAAGATCATATGTTTTTTTTATTCCGGGTACATACATTGCATTTTGAATATGCCTAATATTTCCATCAGGCAAAATGACAAGAACATTACCATATCCTTTGATTTGGTACCCTCTATCATCGCCAAGATAGATGTTTTCTCCGTTGTTGGTCTCTTTGAAATTTTCAAACCAATGCATGTTTCTTGTCATGTGGTCGGAAAATCTAGAGTCCACAAACCAAGTTTTTGCTTCATCATCCTCAATAGAAAACACAGAATCAGATACAAACGATCTGAGATTTTAATTTTGATCTTCATTAGAAAAGTGTCCTGCATGCTTTTTACGTATATGGTGACCTTCATCAAACTTCTTCATCTGGTAATTTTTAGCTATGTGACCAACTCTACCACAATAAAAACATTTGGGTCCTGAATCACATCTGTTTGAGGACATACCTTGAGGTGGTTTTCTCTATGGTGTAATTCTTCCTTTCTATCTTGCATCTTCCTTCCCTTTGAAGGGCTTCTTCTTTGCCATTAGAGCAAGATCTGAACTCTGAGATTTCAGGGTCATCTGCCTTTCCTCGTCCTTCATTATGATCCTTTTCAATTATTCAAACTTGGGGGGTTTCTCTCTGGCATTAAAGCCAATGATAAACATATGATAGTGGTCAGTCATACCATTCATGGTAATCATGACCATACCAGTGTCTGACACTGTTTCACAAATGTTGCCCAACTTATTCTTGAGCTTCTTGATACGAGAGATAAACGTTGCTACTAATTCATTTTCCTCCATTTTAATGGAGAGAATATTTCTCTTTAGAAACAACAAGAGATTTGTGTTCTTTATCTTGTACAAGTCTTTGAGAGTTGTCCAGATGTCTGTTGCAGATTTACATTCTCGAATATGAGGAATAATGCAATCTTTCACAGAAAATTTGAGCATTAGCTTTGCCTTATTCTCGCTCTTTTTCCAGTCCTAGATTGTTGTTGTTGTTCCGCCTATAGCTAGGGTTGGCTTCAACTCGTCACCCATTATAATCGCCCGTGCGTTTTCCCCTCAAGTAGGGTCTGCAGCTTAAATTTCCAATTATAATAATTGGATCTGTCAAGCTTGTTTCTTTCATTCAATTATGCCTCTTCTATCTAGTTATTCATCTTGACACTAAAAAGCAACCTCCAACAATTTAAAGAAAACCTGATCTATCCCAGATCCACACCAGATGATCACAATGCATCTTCTCAAAAATGCAAACTTGATTGCGCAAGCCAATATGCCCCAATTCAATTTAATTCAAAGAACCCATTTTAGATTCAATCAAAAAAAATTGAGCCCCTTTGTTTTTTTTAATAAAAACAAAACTCCTTCCTTTAAAAAATGACACTTTTTTTTAGAAAGAGTGACCTCTCAAAAAAATATTCTTTACTTCACAAAATCATCAGAGAAAATAATTCATTTGTTTGCTATCCTTTTTACATACCAGCATGGACAAATTCTTCTAGTGCCAAAAATCAAAGTCACTATCATTTTTAACACCACCTCGGTGATACCCTCATTATTGATGCCATCGATTATGCCAAGCAGATGTATGGTTTTAGGCTCTTTATCTCACTACATCAAAAGTTGGAAGTTCATAATTTATCACTACATTCTAGCCGCATTGCATTCCATGGAGCTCCTTATTCAGCAATGCCCTCCAAGTAAACATCAACACCCTTCGAGCAATAGCACTGCGATCACTGAGCAAAGGTCAACTCTTTTCCTCCTCGATTGATGCCACGACAAATGCCACCACCGACACAAGATATGTGGGTTGCTGCCCCACTGACACAACCACACCACACCACGTTGCTTCTCGATTTAAAAAAAAAAATCTAGATCATCGCACTATATGACAACAAACTGCCTCCACAGATCTGGCAACAACTCATTTAACTGCTGCACCTCCACGCAGATCGACCACGATCGACCATGAGGACACGATTGATTCGCTGCAGCGTCATGATATCCACCTCCGTTGTTCCACTGCTCATCCTCCCAGCAACCTCCACAACAAGTAGACGAATGAAGTAGATGGATTCACCACACTGCCTCTGATTCAAGCTACCATCACGTGACCTTAAACTCATCCATTGCAGATCCAAGGTGAATGTGACACGATCATGCAGATCTAACCACTAGGTAGCCAAAATTTCGATCAAACTCTAGAAATGCAGTCAAACGGAGCATCGTGTCTTTCCGATGCAAATCGACACTAATGACCCGTGCTAATCAAATTTTCTCCAAGAAAATGGCAAACAAAGCATTTTCCTTTCTTGATCATGCTGATCAATGCTATTCTGCCTCTAGGAGAAGCGTTGATATGAATAATCTCATGAGAAGAAAAATACTCGTGCTTTGTCTCCTCACCACATGAGGCCTTATTCACACCAACCACCAAGGGTTTCTCTCCTTCCACCTAGACACTCACTCAACTATAAAAGCACATTGGCTTTCACTCACCAGCCTTGGATCTCTGATACCATGTTAAGAATTGAAGAAACAACTTTATTAATAAAACTGAGAGGTTCTCAGGTGAGGGCTTCACCTAAAGACTGCCTAGGCAAAATGCTCTACATCAATTAAATTACAAATCATGAATATATAGTTTACACACATATAGGGAAGTTAGAACAGATACCTAAGATGTAGGAACTAATTCCTAATCTAAGGCTCCAATGAAATGACTCTCTCATAAATTACATTTCTCCATTATCTGCAACAATATGACACAACTCATCTCTAGAATTTGATTATGATATCATTCAAAATTGTGATCTATGATCTTAATAGGATTTTAAACCAAATATAAAATGAAGAACCTAAAAATAAAAAATAAAAAAATAATTAATCTGTCACTTGTCCTATAAAATTTAATGATGCATTGAGATGGTTATGCTCTTACTCTCTTCTGCAAAAAGAGCAGTGATCTTAGGATTGGTTGGTAGCGTAACATCAATATCTTCAGATACTTATCGTTCAAATTTATCACAAATAAATCTCGTCTATTTCTCATCCAAATGGAGTCTAGCCTAAGTAGTTTAGTGCAACTGAATTTCGACTTATCTTATCAATCCAATTGTGACCTGATGACAAAGGAAATACACGAACACCTTATCCATAAATCTTATTTATATTCCTTTGACCCTTACAAATGTATTCTTATTTCTTTTCAAATTCAAAAGTGCCCCAAGAAAATTCAGATTCTCTTCTTTCTATGTATATACCATTGAACGAGAAGTTCAATGCCATGAGTCTTCTAAACCTAATAGGTGCAAATTCTTCTACAATTTGTTAACTCTCACTGGGAAGTATAATGGTAGAAATGAGTAAAGCTCTATCAATCCAATGTGGTGGTCTTACATGATTACATGAGTGAAAAGCGTCACTGAAAGGTTGTCTAGGTGCATTTGGCACATGCATAACACTTTCTTTCTGTTTTTAATAGAGTACTACAAAAATGACTCAAACAACTTGTTTGAGAAATATGGATCCAGCACTCATGTCAAACTTTTGATAACGACTAGGGTGACAAGGTTGTCATGTATGTATGTTAGAAAACAACTTGTGACATATGTATGTAAGAAAACAAGTATGTGATGAATTATCAGCATATCATGGCTTTGTTGCACATTTGGCGCTTAGCACACCCACTGCGGAGCGCTTTTGTCTGTGATTCAAATGAATTGGTAAAATGAGAGGTGATGATATGCACATAGGAGTCTACTTCAAATGGATAGATGGCACAACAATTCCATGGTGAAAATGTGAGTAGCTGTCAGCCATCCAAATTGCTATCAATCGATTAAATATAGGAATTATATTATATATTTCTATCTATATCTAATGATGCGAGTTTCCCCTATCATGGTTTGATTAGCTAAGGCTGTAAATTTTGTCAAGATATGATGTGAGTTTCCCATATCACGGTTTGATTAGCTAAGGCTATAAATTTTGTCAAGATTTAGTTGGCTTTGAAATTTCTACATATTGAACCAGCCATCTTGCTCCTTTTTATTTAGCATAAATAGACATAATTTACTTATTTTAGTTAAGCACACGTGAAGTGACATTTTTGGAAATCATCAAGAGACTGTGATTTCTCTATATTTTCAAACAATTCCCTATCATCTGAAAGATGCAAAGGCTATAAGAGATTCCATTCTTTGTTAGTGTTACAAAATAATTTCTTCGTAAATCGTGGTATACTTTAAACCTCTTATATTTTACGAATTATTGCATGTGAAAATGTTTCTAAATATGAATAAGGAAGTTGGGATATTCTCTCAATATAATCTCAAACCAATTCTAAATTTACCATGTAAGCATTATCTCCAAGTTCTTCCCTTAATGTTTACATGTCAAAATTAAACACAAATTACAATATAGAAAATAAATATAACAAGAAGAAAATTGATCTTCGTCTCGCAGTTATTCATCAGCACTCATATGAAAAAATTTGAAGAGAACAAAATGTGGAGTAGAGGGATTTCTCTTCTCAGTATTACAAATCAGTTAAATAAGATTACATTGGAAACAAAAGTAATAAATGACTGGATTTAAACTCGACTTAAACTCTACTAACTCAAACTGAACTAGGACACTTGGAAGGATGGTTTTTACACCTAACCGGTGGTTGGGATTAGATTCTCAAACACTCCCCCTTAATTACAACCACATAAAATTCAATTAAGATACCCGTTGGTCTATGTCTCAACTAGGTTTACAATTTAAAATTTGACTTCAACTTTTTGTCTTCTATTTTTCCAGATCCTATAGCCTCTAAATTGTTTAAACTTTTTCTCTTTGTTGTATCCTTCAAACCTCAGTTTCCTCATTTGCTAGTGCAGGTCTTCCATTCTTCTAGGTTGTCTAACCATATCCTGGACTTCTTCAAAAACTGACTTGTATGTGGGTTGCTACCACATATTATATTCAGTAGTGATCTTTTCATCATCAATCTGTTGCAACATAAGATTATAATAAAATAATATTTCTTCGAGACTCCAATACCTAAAAATTTCATTGATTTGCTCATCATTGATGTTGTCTTCAACATTGATTTTTGCAGCTTCTATGCATATCTCATTTAGACATGGTGTTGCAAGGCATGCTTCAAGGAATTTTAACTCTTCTTCATAGTCATTCGGTGTACTTGCACACTGGAAATCAATGTTAGAATTAAACAAATTTACGTAACCACATTGGTTCTGTTCCTTCTTCTTTGTAATGAGAGCTTCCTTCTATTGTACTTGGAGCTTTGTTTCTGCTTGTGTCTCTATTTTCTCTTTGTGGGCTATCACTATCTCTGTCTCTGTCTCTTTCACTTCTATACTAACCTATGCTGCTGCAAATAGGTTGTCTTTCACTTGACTTGTAGATTCAAGTGGGATTATCTCACCAAATAGCATCATGTCAATATGATGTTTTCGTTTCATCACCTGCAACCATTCATCATTAGCCAACAATTCTTCATTAAAATTTACATCAACAATATTATTTATTGGATTCAAAATAGCATTGATTGTTCCATTGGCAACTTCATTGTCCTTCGCAAGCTCTCTTGTTGGATTCACGAAACTTTCATCAGCACGCTCTATTGCTGGATTCACCAAACCTTCATCAGCAAGCTCTGTTGTTAGGTTCATCAAATTTCCATTAGCATGCTCTGTTGTTGGATTCATCAAAATTTCATTAGCAAGATCTGTTGCATGAATTACCAAATTTTCATCTGGTTGTGGTTGTGCACAGTGGGTTTCACTAATCCTTTCATCTAGATGTAGATCCGCAGCTATAGATCCACCTTCATCTTCAACTTCAATGTTGCCCCTCACACCAAAACTCCTCTCAAGGATATTGAAGGCATTCTTAGTTGTCTTGGCATCTAAAATTACAAGAAAAATATTGTCATTTACAGATTTTTTTTTATGCATTTCAATGCAAACGCATCATTTTGCCTCTTCACTACCATATCTAAAAAGATCTCAATCTTGTCATGTGGTCGATTTGACCTTCTTAGCCTCTTAGCTTTTCCCATTTGACCACTGACGAAATGCGACTCAACAAAGATATCAAATTTCAAACATAACGATGTGACTCAACAAAGAAATCAAATTTCAAACATAGCCATAGATTTCTCTACTACACAACTTCAAAAAACATAGTTCTAAAAATTACTTACCAATAGAATACTTTCTCAAAACTTTCATAAATCCTTTTTTAAACATCCATACACAACCCATTTGAATGTCTATTAGTACTTTCTTTTTTAACTATGAATATAAACTAGGCCGCTTTATAAACCATACATGCACCTCCATTTAAAAAAAAAATTCCTTCTAGTACTCTTTAAAATCCCTTTTTCTTTAAAATGGGCTTACTCCCTTTTTAACCCATTTGTTTCCAAAACAAACAAACGTATTACTCCTTAAAAAAAAATTACTATGCATTTCTCATTTAAAAAATCACATGGACACTCGTTCAAACTTTTAAACCTTTACGCTTCATGCATCTAATGGACTTCACCGTACTTTTAAACCTTTACTTTTCGTGCTTCATGCACCCAATGGGTTTCACCGTACTTTACGGCTGGTGTCTTTAGCCTGCGACTCTTTGACAAAGCAGAAGATATCACAACATTTTGCACGAGACTCTCTGAGAGAGTAGCCACCTAAGCGAAGAGAGAGAAGCAAAGAATAGGCGAGTCGACATAAGACTTTCCGATAGAGCAGCGAAAGTTTGAAGAAGCCTACTACGAAAAAGCAGAAAGAGAGAGCGGAAGACTCTTTGAGAGAGCAGTATGCTTAAGAAATTTGAAGACGCTTGCGAAGCTTGCGAAGAAGCAGCAAGAGAACCAAGAAGCCAGCTACAACTAAGTCAGTATAGGCACTGGCGGAACTGATTTTAAAAAATTCAATTCTTGTCATGGTATCAGAGCTTAGCTTGGGTGAGACTCCTTGAGAGCAGGAGAAGAGAAAGTCCCTTGCTCCACATTTTGTTCTCTTCAATTTTTGTCATTATATCCACTTTGGAATATGGCAAACATTGTTCTTTCTTCACTACGTCATGTTCAAGGTGTCACTTCAACTCCATTTAAAACACAAACCCCTATTAGCATCTTTAATGAACTTTGTATAACTAAAGCTTCTTGATCTCCTAACCATCTTTAATCAACTTTATATAATTCACCCTTCTCAATATTTTGAAGGACATTCTCGATATTGAATTGTATTAGGCAATATGCTATTTACCTTTCTACATATAAAAATCTCATTAATTGACATATAACTAATGTTCTTGAGACCTAAAGCACAACAAAACCCATCAACATATATCAAATTCACACAATCAAATTATCTAAATGCTCTAGGCACCTATAAACTAAAAAGCAGAAAACCATTAATTTAATTATACTCCTTTGTTCATTAATTAATCTTTTACGCACTCCATCAATACTATATTCATTTCACTACTCATAAATCTAAAATAAAGAAATCACTCCAGCCCAGAAATTTTTACGGTATGCAAGCGCCCAACAATTAATAACTCTCCATACATGGATGCAGTAGCGGTAAAGGATTTCAGCCATACATTGCTCGCCAAACGTGAAGTTGTTCTTTGTAGTGGCAGCAACTTTCAATCAGATGGCTCATTCCACCGCAAATCGTTGGCATCTTATATGAGCCGCTACGCCTCGGCTGAAGGCACAAACAAAACAATATGCTTGTCTCCATAACAGCCCCAGCAGGAACCAAATTAAATTTAGAAAACTCTGCAGAACCCATATCATTGAATTCGCCTGCCCTACAATTTGTTGCATCTGATATACAAAACTGGCGTTGGGAAACCTATGAATATAACCAGGCCTGGAACACTTATTGGTTATTTCTGAAGGATTGTTATCACATCTCCGATCACCCTCTCTGAAATTGCAGCGGTGGTCATTGCCTTAAGAATCTGAGCTTCACTTGCTAGATCCACAATGTTTGAATTGCAGTGTTAATTTGATATCCGCCGTAATTTTAATGGCTAAATATAAGAAGGTGTGAGACAAGCAGAGTAGTTTTAAGAACGCATGAGCTCTTTCTTCACAGCAGTTGACAGTCTATGCAGCAGCAAAGGGTTCTAGCGGAGCATCCGTCGACAGTCTACGCAGCAACACAGGGTTCCCGCAGCGCACTGTCGTCGTTGACATTCACCGAATGCAACAACGCTGAGTAAATCCTTGGTCTGGAAACTTTAATAGAGATGGGAGGAGACACCGCTACGGAGATCGAATTCAGTCTGCAAGAGTAACCTATCTCACAAATCCACAACTCTGGCACTATCATAACTTCTCCCATCGGCCACAAATTCTTACGTGTTCTCATGTCAAAGGAAAGCTTACCTGGCCACTACCCCACACACTAACCTATCTACTCTAATCTAATCATAAAACAAATAGATCTCACATTTTCTCATAGATGCATGGCCATCCCTTAAAGAGTTACCCACCAAAAAAACCAGAATGTTCACCAAAGCAAATATTTTTCACACTATTTACATTCACAAACATTATACAAATATATAATTGGGTTGAGAAACAACAGATTCCAAAGATGAATAAAGAAATTGAAATATTCAACAAAATCCTAAACCAATTCCAAGTTACCAGGTAAGCATTATCTTTAAGTAATATTGGTGTATAGTATTTATTTATCATTAATAATTTACATTTTCCAAAAATTTCACTTTATTCCGCATAAATATATAATATTTATATATATATATATATATAGCTTAATCATGTATCTATTAAGTAATGAGAGGGATTAACTTTTCACTGTAATAATTTTTAAGTTTTTACATTTAAAAGTATTTTAAATCTCAAAAATTTTATCATTATCTGAGTTTGCTAGATTTGTGATTAAAATTAATTAAAATAGATTTCCATTTATTTTTATGAAAAAATTGTAAATATATATATCCATTAAAATAAATATTTAAATAACAATAATTTATATTAGTAAGTATGATATTTCAAACATATAGAAATTTATTTTTTAAATTCAAAAAGTGATTTGCATTTTAAAAATTTTGACCATATAAATTTTTAAACAAATTCTATAATGAGTTTAAAAATTATCTTTTTTTATAATTAGCTAGACCTAAAAATTATTTTTTTTATAATTAGCGAAACCTTCTTTTACAAAATAAAAGTAAGACAACCCATATACTCAACCACCTGAATTACTAACCCAAAACTAAGACAACCCATATACCCAATCACCTGAACTACCAACCCAAAACTAATTTGAAATTTAACTGTATATTATCATTAGTAAAAAGGAGCACATACTAATTAAATTTAATCTTGACACAATTTAGTGACCGCAGATTCCTACCCATTTTGTTCAACGTTGTGAGTAGCCTTGTATTGGGATATTTTACCGTGGAAAGCAGAACATCAACCATGATATTTTTTGTCCCCATGATATTTCGTGTTCCAGACTTTAGAGAAGTGAATGCATATGGGAAAAACCATAACAACCCCAATATTTTGTGTCCTGGACTTTTTACAAGTGAAAGCACATGCAAAATATTAAAATTCTAGCCACATTCAATTCCAGAAAATTCCTACTTACCTATCGGAGTTGTCGAAGAAAGCAAATTTCTACAGAAATGAAAGCACTGGGAAAAATATTAAAATCCTGACCACATTCAATTGCCGACAAATTCCTAGCCGATGTGTGGAAGAATCCAAAAGCGCAGGGAAAAAGTCAAAATACTGACCACATTCAATCCCCGGAAATTCCTACCCACCTGATTTGTTCAAATGCTGACAAATTCCTAGCAGATGTGTGGAAGAATCCAAAAGCACAGGGAAAAAGTCAAAACCCTGACCACATTCAATCCCCGGAAATTCCCACCCACCTGATTCTTGAAAGAGAGTCAGAAATCTTACATAATTTGTAGAAGAATGTAAGAGACCCTGAGGAGTATATTGTATTCAAATATGGTATCGTTTGAACTTTGAAGCGCAACGACAACCATGATATAACGCGTCCTAGACTTTCGGTAGTAAAGCCAAAGAAAAAATTGGACGGCTGCCGAAATTCGATCTTTAAAGGGGGTCTCTGAGTTGGAGTTTTTTTTTCAGCATGAAAAAAAAGCTGTATATTAGATATTAAAAAACAATTTGAATCATATACATCAAGTACCCTCCAGAGTAAACACAACATCATTCCAAGTTACCAGATTATCGGAAACAGCCGTTCCCATCAAACTGTAGCATAACCAAATATAATCATGCTTAATTAAGAAATGAAAGCTTAAGCAATATGATCCATAAAATAGCATGTTCCCTCCAAATCGACATCAGTAACAATAAAAAAAATCTGAAGAGTATAGCATCCATGTGCACAGTTTTCCAAAACCATATTTACCCATACAAACTATTTTTGATAATATGAAGTATGATAATAATAGTTTTACCAAAAAGAAAAATAAAACATGATATTGATGATGTGAGAACTTATCGTGGGAATGTGAAATCTACAGAGTGTGATTGTTGTGCTTCCATATAGATGACCATCTGTACTTTACCCATTTCACCAAGGAGTCCCTTTTTTGAGAGCAAGTTTGCAGTCCGATTGTATTCTCTTATGATGTAATTAATAGGAGGACGCCTGTCTGTGTCTAGAGGCAATCGATTCTCCTTAACCATTCCAAAAGGGAGGACTAATTAATATTGACATTTCTCTTAACATGATCCACAATAATCTTGGAGTCGCCATATATATGGATCTCTACGATATTTAAAAAACTTATAAGCCAAATGATACCCCATAGTGCCATTGCCTCAACGTTGTTGTTGGTGCCTGAACCAGCATTCCAGTATGCTCTATACTGCAAATCAAGTGACATAACTAGCCATATGCCACAACCACAAATCTGGTTTGGTGATGCCCGTCAAAAAAAGCAATCGGATATATCATATGAGGGGCAACACTCTTTTTCAACTTCATATGTTTTTAGAGAGTATCCTTCACTGGATAAAGTGCCATTAATAAGATGATCTTATCATATATAACTCCAAAATCTTCAAAATAGTTTTCAAAGATACGTTTGTTCCTCCACTTCCATATAGACCAGAATATAAAGAGAGGAATAATTCTCCAAGCCAATTTTTGCTTGAGCCACCATCTCAAACAATCTGCAACATTTTGAAACTGAAACTGAGGAAAGTCAAAATAAGCAGCAAGTTTAATCCATACCTTAGAAACATAATGGCATCTCAGAAATAGATGAGTGTGGTTTTCCTCCTCTTGCTTGCAAATAACACATTTACTAGGACCATGCCATTGACGTTTTTTTAGATTCTCCCGTGTTAGATTCTTGTTATGGAGAACAAGCCATGTAAAGCAAATGATTTTACATGGGATATGGCATTTCCATAAATCAAATAAAATCTGATCCGCCACATATCACTTTCTACCTCGCACAGTTTATCATATATGTCTACTACCAAAACGTTAGCAAATTTCATTTTCACGGACCATATAAGCCTGTCATAAGAACCTCCCTACAAATCCTAAGTGATTTTAAACCAACAATAATAAACAGCTATTCATCTGACATTTGGCCAGTCAACCCCAACTGTAATGGAGAGTTCCATATAGGAAAGCGATCATGCCATGTTCAAATCAATTGATTCCAGAACAAATAACCCTTACAAAAAAGAAACAGACGCAATGAATTAGAGATGTGGCATCCCCCCCTCGCTCCATAAATCTGATCATAGCCAATAATCATGGAATGTTTAGATCCCATGTTCCACACAAGTTGATTTAGGAAGAATTTTCCAACTTTGTGAAATCTCCTCCATATTGCCGAGCCTCTTGATGCGTCGATGGTATTTTTACGGTACGAGAAAATAAAATTTCTATCCTTCATATACTTTTGCCAGATCACCCTACTCCATACTCTAGATCCGAAGACAACCTGCCAAAGGGATTTCACCAATACTGCCTTGCCAAATAGTTTAAGGTTCATGATACCCCATCCCCCCCGCATCTTAGGGAAAGCAATGTGATTAAATATAGTGAGATGATATTTGTGCTTTCGATTGGTACCAGTCCAAGGGAAATTTGCCTTAATTCTGTTTATACTATTTATAGTAGTCATAGGGATATGATATAAGTGAACCCAGTAAATGCCCAATTGGGTAAGCACAGCCTTAGTAAAAGTCACATGGCCACCCATGGATAAACAACGAAATTCCCAGCCAGAAATTCGCTTGTATAACTTATCAACCAGCCAGTGCCAGTTGTTGTTTCTATAACAATTTGGTTTTATATGGTAACCGAGATACTGAATTCTATTCATCATTTGAGTCGCCTCAACCCCAAACAGATTCTTTATATAGTTGATTACTTCCAAATCTCCCAAATCAAAATATAACATTGAATTTTGCACATTCATGTTTAAGCCAGAACCAATTTCAAGTCTTTTGAAAATATAAAAAGGATGCATCCATGATAAACGATGAAGCATACCAATGACGAGCACATCATCAACAAAAAAAACATGTTATATTTTAATATTGGGCCCAGTATCCAGTGCCAGAAATAATCCATCCTCAGCCACACACTTAACCCAGAGACTAAGTCAATCCATAGCCAGAATAAACAATAGCGGCAAAAGAGAGCAACCTTGTCTCAGTCCACGCCCAGCTCGAAAAAAACGGGTGGGATACCCATTTATGATAACAACATAATTTATATTCTAAACGCATGCCATGATCCATTTTACGCACCTGGGTTGTAGCCCAATCTTTAGAAGGATCAAGTGAAGATACCACCAATCAACTGAATCATAAGCCTTCATCAGATCCACCTTCATAATAACGACATTTTGATGCGATGTATGAATGGAATGCACACATTCATGTGCAATATCAACAACATCATGTATTTGTCAATCCGACAAGAAACCATATTGCTCGGGAGAAATAAACTTTGACAGAATATTGCGCATTCGCCCCGCAATAGTTTCTAAAATGATCTTATATATAAGGTTACATAATGAAATTGGACAATAGTCATTGAAAGTGTGTGCAGGCCTTCTTTTGGGTATAAGGGCTATATAAGTGGAATTAATATGAGGATGAATATGCCTTGTACATCACGACTCATCCACCATATTAAAAAGATCAGACTCAAAAATATCACAGAAATGCATGAATATTTCAACTGTCCAGCCATCTGGACTCTTGTCTTTCTTGAAAGCCTTAAGAAATTCCAATATTTCTTCTGTTGTAACCTCCTTAAAGAAACAATCATCTTCCTCCACATCAAACATTTCCGGATACATATCAATAGCCCATAACATATCATTCACATCAACCTCATCCTTTTGTTTATATGATCTTTGAAAATATGATATAGCTGCATCATTTATGCCCTCCTGAGACAAAATTCGGGCACCATCCTCATTCTGAATTTCCCAGATAGAGTTTATGTTATGCCTGTGATTTTCATAATAGTGAAAGAACTTTGTGTTACAATTCCCTTCATTTATCCAGATTGCCCTACTCTTTAGCCTCCAAGTTGCTTCCTCTGCCACCAATATCTCTCTTTTCTTTTGCTCGAGTGCATTGATAAGAGCACGAATTTCATCAGGGAGATACTGAGATAACATCCATGGCGCTAATGCATCCAAATCCAGTTGGATATCTTCCAATTCCTTCAGCTGATCCTTTATTTTCATTTTTTGCCATATTTTCACATTTGCTCTGAGAATGCCCAATTTCTCCAGAATATTCTCCATAGGGGAGGAGCTCAAACCTTGGAAAAATGTCCAACAAGAAAGCACAAGTTCATTAAAGGCCCGATCCTCAAGCTAGGTGCAGTTAAATTTAAAGGGCATCCCATATCTCTGACCACCTGTTTGCCATTGAAGAGTTATAGGCCTATGATCCAATAAGAAGCTATTTATAACATTTGACTGAATGTTCCCCAGCCGCTCCATCAAGCTCTCATGTATGATAAACCTATCCAGTCTTTTTGCAATGTATGCATCCCCTTTCCGGCCATTGTCCTAGGTGGGGACCAGCATTGGCAGACAAACATCTATGTAATTATGATCAAGGAAAGTCTCTCCTAAAAATCCCGCCATAGGTTCCAATTTCCTCGTCTCTCCCCAAAATTCATCAAGACCCACAGTAAAATTAAGATTCCCAGCAATAATAAGTGAGGCAAGTTCCATAATGCCAGAATCAAATAGTGATTCCCAGAAGGCAGTCCTATTTCTATACAGCCCATATACATTGAGAATATAAAAACGATCTTGGACACCACGTAGACGAACATCAATAGGAATATCGGCCGAGCAACAGAATGCTTTTTCCCGAACCCACTACGGATTCCAGTGTGCATTGTTTCTTGTAGCAATATGATACGCGGGCGAACAGATAGAAAGAGATGCTTTAGAGCCGGGAACTTATTGAGATTTCCCACTCCCCGGAGATTTAGTGAGAGGATGGCGGTCATGGGGAACCTTCTTTGGGCATCTTTGCTCCAAGGGCCCAAGGTGATGGAAGGTCAATAATATGAACCTCAACAAGAAATATGTCCAATGGGGAATTAGATTAATTGTGCTTGGTATGTCCCCTAAAATGACGGCCCCCCGGGTTATTTTTACGTCTGACCGTAATATTACTAGCCGAGGAAGGGCTAATCTGTGGAGAAGAATTGACAGAAGGTTTATGAATGGTTAAAGACCTTAAGTCAAGTTTATTCCTTTGAAGAAGATAGTCTAAATCACTCCCAACAAAATTAGTAGGGGAATTCAGTAGAGTGTGGACAAGACTCTTTCCAGGACGATGACCCGAGAACAATGTAAACTTTGAAACGGGAACTATAAACTCAAAATGGGAACTCTAGCCAAAAAAACTCTTCAAAAACATCAAAAACAGTGCTAAAAACGAAAAGTGTTGGTGCTGGAATAACACCTTTTTTTTTCTAGGGTAAATTTTCAACATGTTTTAAAAATGACAGTGAAAACCAATTTTTTGTGCAAAAATTGTCCAAAAAACACCCTCAAAACAAAGTGTTGATGTTTGAATAACATTTTTTTTTTCAATGGTAAATTTTGTGCAAAAAACACCCTCAAAACGAAAAGTGTTGACACTGGGATAACAAAAAAAATTTAAGGATAAAATTTTAATATTTTGAAATAATGGCGTAAAATATTTTATTATGACTGCGAAAAACATTAAAATTTCAAAAAAATAATAAAAACATAAAATAAAAACAAAAACAAAATTAAAATTAAAACAATGAAACAACAAAAA